>PVLD010014313.1:0-52830 GCA_004027595.1 Dinomys branickii | reverse complement strand
GTGCAAATTCCCTACTATCTTCTCTATAATTTGGTATTTCCTTTAATGTTTTTGTGTTAACTAATGTGAAGATAACTATGTAATACAACATCCAGTGCTAATTCCCTACTACATTCTGTATAACTTTGTATTTTCTGTATTGTTTATGGCTTTTCTGGTTCATATGTCTCCATTCTTTTGTCTTTAAAATAAAATTTAAAAATAAATAAATAAATAAACGTACCCGCTGCTCCAACATTTATGGTATCCAAGGGGGAAAAAATATTTTAAACTGTTACTGCCCCCTAGCAAGGGCACTTGCAATCCATACTGGCTTCCTGCTCTCTGGGTGCCCCCTGAAGCCCAGGGACAGACGCCAGCCTGTGCAGATGCACTTGGCAGTTACGCCAGGGCAGCTGCAGCCACACAGTGTCCTTACATGAGGTGCCCAGCCGTGCCCTGAGCAGTGACTGAATTCCAGCCATGACCACTGGCCCCCACCCAGTTGCAGGGAGCAGCTGTTCAAAGATGCCCTACACTTGGCACGCAGGCGTTAACTGCTTTTCTCCCCGTTTTATCAGGGGGGTATTTTTTTCCAATTTGCACAGGACATTGTTTACATTAACATGATCACAATTTTTTTGTATGCTTTAACTGAATGAGGGTGTACACATGGCATGACTGAAATTAAATTTTTAAAAAATGTATTACACGGAAAGCCACACTGCAGGTGGCACATGCCTGTAATCCCAGCTCTTGGGAGGCTTAGGCAGGAGGATCGCTGCAAGTTCAAGGCCAGCCTGCACTACAAAGTGAGATCTTGTCTCCAAAAAAAGGTACATTGCCATGAATCCTCTTACTCTGAATACACTTATCCCATTGTGCTTGCCCCTTTCTGAAGCAGTTCTGGAAGTCCTGTTTCATTAGTCTTTAGGAGGTGCTGTTGCTGAGAGCCATCCAGTGGAAAGATCTGCTCATAAAGATACGGCAGCGTGTCCTCATCCGTCTTATTGATGAGATCTGCCACTGCATCTGGCTCTTCCTCCAACTTAGTGACCACGAAAGGAAAACGTTGAGAAATTTTAGAGCGTCAAGGTAGCCATGGGAGTTCAACTGAAGACATTCAGGACAGACTTCCGGAGCTGCTTCAGAAAGTGCAAGAACAGTGGGATAAGCATGAAGGATTAATGGCAATGTGTCTTTCACTGTAATAATTTTTAAAAATAATCAAAGTAATCTCTGTATTTCTGGTCACATCTTACATTAACGTGAGGTTTTGCCATCATGTGTCTGTGTATGCTTTAACAACTAGGTGTGTATCTGCCACCTTCGCATTTCACAATGGAACACCCGAGGCGGACTACCAGTGGGAGGGGTTGATTTAATTCCGTCTGGGAAGTTCAAGGGCGCTCAAGGGCGCACTGTGGCATTGCCTCGGGTCTCATCTGCATGCGTCGTGGCAGACAGCAGCGGTGGGTGTGTGGGAGTCAGCAAGTTATCACATCTCTCAGCAAGCGGAGAGAGAGGAGAGGTGGGCCCCCCGGGACCCTTCAGGGCCCACTCCTACCAGCTAAGGATCTCTCCTGCACTGCGTCGGGCTGAAGGTCCCCGCCTCCCAGCGCCCCGCCCTGGAGTCCAGGCCTTTAACACGGAGGCCTTTGGGAGGACTCCTGCAAACCACAGAAAAGCACGAGTTTGAAACAACAGGGACTTCTCATAACGTTCCAGATTTCTGGCTTTTGGAAAACTGGATGATCTTCCCACGGCGGGCCCACACCCCTTCCTGGCAGCCGTCAACACTTAGCCAAAGAGAAAACTGTCCAGGACGCGGGGGGCTCGGACGCCGGTGGGACCCCGCGAAGCCGGGCTTGGCGCTCAGCTCGGGCCGGACCTCCGGCGGGCGCGCGGAGTGCCCTGCAGGGGGCAGCACTGAGCCGCCGCCGGCGCGGCCCACGAGGGAGCCCCGCGCTTGGCGCCCGGGCCCCCGCGATCGCGCTGCGGCCAGGCCCGGGCTGAGCCGGAGCGCGGGCCCGGCCTTCCGCCGCGCAGAACCAAGCCCCTGCCTGTTCCTGCCGCGAGGCGGAAATGCTACGGCCGGTCGGGCGCTTCCGAGGCGGCCCGCAAAACTCGGCCGCCTTCCGCACAGTTCCCACGGCGTTCTTCGCTCGGCGCACGGCTGTTGGCGAAAGCCAGCACAGAAAGAGCCCCTGTGCACCCAGGAGTCGGTGCGGCGCCTGGGACGCGCGGCCCAGCCTGCAAACGCCGCGTCCCCCCGTCCCGCCCAGAGCGCCCTCGGGACAGTGACAACAGAAATGATAACAATGAGGCTGCTTTTCCCTGCCTCATTCAAGCACAGGACTTTCAAAGCCCCTGTCCACACGGATGCCACCTCGCGGTCCCCTGGCGGGGAAAGTTTCCAGGAATATGCAGCAGCACGATGGCCCCGAAGAAACGAATGTGGCCACCGAATGAAAATGCCAGAAGGACAGAGCGACGAACTACCCGGGAAGCGCATCGGTGGAGAAGGGCACGTTGGAACGTGGCATGGTAAAAGCCACTTAAACTTTGGGTGACCTGGAAGAAAGTCACAGCGATCTAGTGTTCCACGGCCCTCTAGCAGCGGACTCAGCTCATCTGACTGTCCAGCGAACTGGAATCTGACCGTCTCCTCTTCCTTCCTCAGACAGCCGGGGTCTCGCGCAGTTCCTGCCCATGCTCCCACCCTCCGGGCAGCATCGCATGATGAGACCGTGACTTCCATGGAGCCATCTCGCACAGGCGCCGGGGACGTGAGCACCTCCCTGATAATTCAGAACAGCGGCGGCCAGGGGGTCACATCGCCCTGGGGCAGTGTCCGCTGAAAACATGCAATGACACTGAGTTCCTGGACAGGTTCCTACAGCTGGCCCAGATTTTCCACGGGCTCACCTTTAAATTAAAAGAATTCCTGCACTTGCAAGAATTTGAAAACAAAGCCATGTGCGAGAATTTGAGATCCACTCCTATGCCATAGCAAGAAATAGGTTGCATTTTTTTCTGCACTTAAAACCCACCTCCTTCCCCCCCTCAGAATGCGTGTATGTAAATAATCCCAAATTCATCTTCAGCATGTGCCCATATTGTTCTGATTTACTAAACTTGAAAAATACACCCATTGTGCTCTTGTAACAGCTTTTGGCAACTTTTTCAGAAATTAAATATATGAGTGAAATGAGTGCAATTAGCAAGTAGAAGCCAACAAGCACCATGGCACAGACACTCCACGACACAAACAGGGCGG
Source organism: Dinomys branickii (assembly GCA_004027595.1). Classification (NCBI taxonomy): domain Eukaryota; kingdom Metazoa; phylum Chordata; class Mammalia; order Rodentia; family Dinomyidae; genus Dinomys; species Dinomys branickii. The sequence goes on along the minus strand of PVLD010014313.1, from coordinate 49,571 downwards.
TTTAGAGGATTTCATAAAGCCATACAAAGTTTCTTCCTTAACTTCATTTAATCAGCAAAATATGGTGACATTACATAGAAAGAAGCAAACTCAAATAGTTATCAGAGTAGTATTTTTACACGTCTACATGTGCTTTTGAATTTAAAGTAATTATAGGATGTACTGCCAAGAGTTAGATAAAATTCTGGTTCTCTACCTTAGCAGCTTTGTGACACTGAGCACATTACCTCTGATCCTTGTTTGTGTGTGGGGACAGTGAGGCATGCTTGGGATCAAAGCCACAGCCTTGAGCGTGCTAGGCAAGCGGTCCACCATTGAGCCTCACCCCAGCCCTCGGAGAAAGTCACGGTGATCTCTTCTTCCATAGAGGGGGGTTGGCAACACTTGGAGAGCTGGAAGGATTTGGTGAGAGTCTATGTAAAGTGTCTAACCAGGTGGGGTGATTGACAGACTGCAAGATGCTCCATAAAGATAGAGCTCATTATTAGTAACTTGTAAGATGATAGGGGTTTAAAATACTTAGATCAAGTTATTAAAACTTTAGAAGAACAGTTGGAGCTGGGCATGGTGGCGCACGCCTGTAATCCCAGCGCTTGGGAGGCTGAGGCAGGAGGATCATTGAGAGTTTGAGACCAGCCTGGGCTACAAAGTGAGCTCAAGACCAGCCTGAACTGCATAACAAGACCCTGTCTCAAAAAAAGAAAAGACAGAAATATAGTTGGCTCTCTGCACGTATGGATTTCACCAACAGTGGATCAAAAAATACTTTTTAACACATTTCATCTGCCAGTATGTGATCCTCATCATTTCCTCCTAAGAAGTTAACAGCACATCTCAATAAAAAGTGATCTTAAAAGCTGGATGTGGAGCCCCACGCCTGTAATCCTAGCATTTGGGAGGCTGAGACTGGGGGATTGCCACAAGTTCAAGACCAGCTGGGGCTACAAAGTGAGTCTAAAGCCAGTCAGAACTGCATGGCAAAAAGAAAAGCAAAACAAAACAAAGGAAGTGATTTCTTGTGGTTCTTGAGTTTCACCATATATAATTCACACAACAGAGCATGTGTTAACCAATTGTTAATGGCAAGGCTTCTGGTCAACAGCAGTCTCTTAGTAATTAAATTTGGGAGGAGTCAAAATTTATATGCAGATCTCTGACTGCACAAGGGGTCAGAACCCCTAATCCATGTGTCGTTCAAGGATCAGCTGTGTATGGAGGATGTGGTTGGTTGTGCACAGATACTAAGGCATTTTGTAAGAGGGACTTGACCGTCTTCATTCTGGCATCTAAGGATGACTACATTTGATTTGCAAATATTTAAAATGATAGAAGTTTTGCACAAAGGGAGAGGATGAAGAGATGGAGGGAGAGGGAGGGGAAAAGGTGAATTTAAAAAGTTTGAGATGTGTCAGGTGTGGTGGTACACACCTGTAATCCTAGCACCCTGGAGGCTGAGGCAGGAAGATGGCTGCAGATTTCAGAACAACTTCGGCTACAAAGTGAGTTCAAGGCCAACCTGATCTGCATAGTGAAATCATGTCTCAAACACACACACACATGGCCAGGCATGGTGGCACATGCCTGTAATCCCAGCACTTGGGAGGCTGAGGCAGGAGGATCATTGTGAGTTCGAGACCAGCCTGGGTTACAAAGTGACAAAGTGATCTTAAGGCCAGCCTGAACTGCATAGCAAGGCCCTGTCTCAAAAAGACAAAACACAAACACACACACATAAACTAGAGATGTGCTATGTATATGTACTTAGTCCTCATGAGTGTGACCATATGTGTTGCAAACATGTATGAATAAAAATAAAATAATTTACTTTTAACACCAAAAATTTCAGTGACTGGCTAATCATAGCAGTCAATAATGATTTAAATTGTAAGTCTTAGCTCTTTCTCTGAATATTACACAAGCAAATCCTAATTGTGGGGCTGGTTTCATCTGTTCTTAAGTGTAGACTGCTGTTTGCATATGGTCACTGAACTCAGCAATTGCATGTTTTCTATTTCCTTAGCATGAGCCTTTCCTACCAAGAGTCAAGCAATCCATTTGCCAGTTCTTCCTAACATCTCTCATAAATTATATATACTATATACTGGATAAATATTTCCTGTACTTACAAAAATGGCCCACAAATCGGTCTCTAGATGATACTTCTCATTGTAAAAGGAGTTGATCTCATTCAAGAACCAGGTAGTTTTATTGCATATCAAATTTCTATAGTTCAGCCAAGAATTTGAGGATAAAAACTTGCTGCAAAAATCCTTAAGTTATTCTCAACAATGTCCCCGCTTAGCCGATGCAAAGATGCAAGGCGGTAAGCAGTGCAGTAACTGTGCCTGCATGTTCCTCCTGAAGCAGATTAGAGCAAGAGGCTTGCAGCTTACATGGCAGGGGCTGGCAGAGTGCTGGAAGTATATCCAGAAATCTGAGGAAATCAATGGGGAGAGAAACATATTCATAGGAATATGTCCGAGAACATTTTTACTTTATACTTGAGGAATTAATTTAATTAAGTCATTAAATTAATTTTATTTTGTCTTTTTGAGACAGGGTCTCACTATGCAGTTCAGGCTGGCCTTGAGTTCACCTTGTAGCCCAGACTGGTCTCAAACTTGCATTGATTCTCCTGCCTCAGCCTCCCGAGTGCTGGGATTACAGGTGTGTACTACCACACCTGGCCATTAAATTAATCAAGTCATTTAGGATTGGGGTTAAGAGAATCCTAGCAGTAAAGGGTTTATCTCAGGATTTCTTAGTTGGTGAATCAGTGAAGTTACAATAATCGAGTTAGAAAAGGTTCCAAGTCTTACGAGACTCAAGGTACCTCTCAGAGAGCTGTTTGATCATCTTTGAATAGTACCTCTCAGTAAATGTGTATCATGAAGAATCAAAGTCTATATTTTCGGGCTGGGGATGAGGCTTAGTGGTAGAGTGCTTGCCTCCAATGTACAAGGCCCTTGAGTTAAATCCCTAGTAGTGCAGTTTTAAAAGCGTGTATTTCTTTCATTGACCCTAATCATAGGTTGACCATCTGTCCTCACTTACCTGGGACTGAGGGTGTGTCCAGCTGGTAGATGATCATTGCTAAAGCCAGGACAGTCCCACGCACACTGAGATGGTTGGTCACCCTACCCACAGCCTCACTCATATCATTAGAGTAACTGGGTTACCTCAAAGATCTACCCAGCTTGCCAGGGTCAAAACACTCAACACATTTTCCCGCATTGCGTGTTGCCTGCCAGAGTCTACTGATGATAGTCGTGGACAGAAAACATCACTGATGGAAACATCTTGTGCATCTCACACTCTGTATCTTGGGCTGATGGCTCCAGAGGGACATGTCTCTTTCCAGGTTCATGTCGCTGCTGGGGAAAGCAGGGTGCACCCAGCAGCAGAGGAGGGCTAGGAAGGGCCTTGACCTGGGTGTCTGTTGTCACTGAAGTTTGGTGTGATTTCAGGAAATGTGTCCACAGGGTGGGCGTGGTGGCACACACCTGTAATCCCAACATTTGGGAGGCCAAGGCAGGAGGATTGCTGTGAGATCAAGGCCAGCCTGAGTTACCAAGCAAGACCCTGTCTATAAACTAATTAATTAATTATTTAAATTTCTGTGTGAAAATGGGCCTGAGTGATAACAGCTTGTCTGCCTTCCCTCGCATTGAGCTTCCCACGCCCTCCCATGAGAACTTGCTTCCACAGAGATTTCCTGAGCACTGACCCTAGGTCCAGGCCTCACTTGGTGCTGAGGCCCTGAGCTGTGTGAGAGCTGGTTCTGCCTTCCCGCCTAGGCGGAGGGGAATGTGCTGATCTTACCTGAGAGACTATTTCTGATCTGACCTCTTCTATGGCCTGATAGAGTTGTTTCTTCACTTCGGTTGCTGTCATTTCAGCAGTTTCGGGTGTGTGACTTCCAAGCCCTTCTGTGTCGATGTCTCCTGGACTTGTGCTGGGCACGGTGGAGCTGAGATTGCATTTTGCTCCTTTGTGTTGACATAGATCCAGATGCTCCCTGAGGCTCAGCCTCACTCCCGCAACCGTGTGGGATGGGCGGGGCAAGGCTCTCCTGGGCTCTGTGGCTCCCACATTGGTGGGGGAGGGGTGGGAGGAGCCGACCGCGGCTCCCACAGCCGTCCCGGGCTCAGGGTAGCGCCCAACATGTGCGAATTGACACCCTCTGTACGACACCCTCTCCCTTGGTCCTTTGCCACCTCTCTCTGCCCTGCTCCCTGCGACCCCCCACGAGCTGCACCCAGGGACTCCTTGCTCTGAGGGTGGGCAGTGAGGGCGGCAGTTCACTGCAGAGCTGTGGCAGTTTCTCCGGGCCCCGCATCCTCCTCCAAAGCTCCGGCACCGCCTGGGTTCCTTTGCCCAATAACTGATATTCTCACTCTGCCCACTCCTGAAAACGGCCTCTTCATAAAATCATGGGCATGATTTTCTGGGTGTGCCCTCCATTTCCTGTGGAGATCCTGAATGGTTCAATAGGAAAATAAACTATTAAAATAAAAGAAGATAATCCCAGCACTTGGAGGCTGAGGCAGGAGGATCGTTGCGAGTTGGAGGCCAGCCTGGGCTACAAATTGAACTCAAGGCCAGCCTGAACTGCATAGAAAGACCCTGTCTCAAAAAGACAAAAACATAAATAAATAAAAGAAAAGAAGAAGCTGGGCATGGTGGTGCATGCCTGAGAGGCTGAGGCAGGAGGATCCCAAGTTTGAGCCCAGACTGGGTAATTAATTTATCAGACCCCAGTACCATCCAAAAAAGGAAACTAAAAATCACAGAAGGGCTGTCAAGGTAGCTCAGCAAGAAAGTCCTGTGTTCAGTCCCCGGTACCATCAAAAAAAAAAGGAGGGGGGGGAGGAGGAGGGAGAGGGAGAAGGGGACAGGGGAGGGGGAGGAGAGGAGAAAGGTCAGTGTAATAATAGAGGTACATACACAAACAGAATGGTGCGATACGGGTGAATTCTAGCACTGCCAACAACGTGCAGAAAATGCAGATGCCTATGTGTTTCTTGAGCTGAATGCCAAAGGACAAGGGGCCATAGGAGAAGGACTTTGAAGGGGCAATGTTTGGCATGGAGAGAAGCAAACCATGGTCCTGCTGTGCAACTGTGAGCAGCCTAGTGCATCCGGAGCACAAAGTACGGACGCCCCTTGGCTGATGGCGGCTGGTGATCCCCATTGAAACCACATAAATTGAAAATATTATAAGTCAAAAATGCACTTAACCCCCACGGGCTGCTCTGAGAAGCCACCTTCACATTGTTGCCAGACTGGCTCCACGGTGGACTGTCTCACCAGGGCCCCCCATCTCTCGCTTTCCTTTTCACCCACGGTCGGGACCACCAGCGCACCCCACCACGACAGAAGCGGCCGTGGACACCATCTCCAAGATCACCAAGGTCCTGAAGGAGAAGGAGGTCGTGGGGGAGCTAGAGGATGGCAGAGAGCCCCTGCTAGGGGGAGCGAGGAGAATGGCGAGCAGGAGGTCAAAGACAGATAGACCAGGAGGCCGATGACTGGGTAGTGCAGGAGGAAGAAGGCAGGGGGAGGAGGAGGAAGGTGATGGTAAGGGAGAGGATGGGGATGAGGAGGAGGCAGAGGCAACCACTGGCAAGCAGGCGGCTGAGCACAAGGACAAAGACATGGACACCAAGAAGCAGAAGACTGATGAGGATGACTAGACAGCAAAAAAGGAGACGTTAAACTAAAAAAGGCCACCATGGCTGGGCGTGGTGCCATGTGCCTATAATCCCAGCACTCGGGAGGCTGAGGCAGGAGGACCTCATTGCTATGAGGTCGAGACCAGCCTGGGCTACAAAGTGAGCTCAGGGCCAATCTAAACTGCATAGCGAGACTCTGTCTCAAAAAAGACAAAAGTAAAAAAATAAAAAAGGCCACAGTGACCTATTCACCCTCCACTTCCCATCTCAGAATCTAAAAGTGGTCAGCATCTAGTGGAGAGAGCCCACCCACCGCGGCAGCGCCAACCACAGACGCCGCCGCTCTGCACTGCCCCACTGGAACCACAACATGAATTTGCTACAGGAAGGAAAAAGAACCAAAACGTCCAAGGCCCTGCTTTTTTTCTTAAAAGTACTTTAAAGAGGAAAATTTGTTTGTATTTTTCGTTTACATTTTATATCTTTGTACATATTGTTGGGGGTGAGCCAGTTTTGATGATCACAGATGGCAAACCAGCCTTCAGGGGCTTCTCTGTGACCATGCTCAGTATAATCTCAAAGGAGGAAAAATTCTTTGTAAAAACAACAACAACAAATCTTATTCTGCGCATTCCAGTAAATTTTTTGGTGTATGTACTTAGCTATTCTGTAAGTAGTTGGTTTATATGAGATGGTTAAAAAGGCCAAAGATAAATAGTTTTTTTTTTTTTTTTTGTCTATGAAGTTGCTGTTAATTTGCTTTTTTGGCCTGTTTGATTTATGTGTGAAACAATGTACAACAATAAAACAGAATTTTATTTTGCTGAGTTGTTCTAACAACAGAAAAGCACTTAACATGCCCAGCCTTCCGAACACCATAGTTCGGCCCAGCCTGCCTTAAATGTGCTCAGAGAACATACATTCACCTACTAGTTTAAAAAAAAACCCATCTAACATAAAGCCTAATTTATATAATAAAAAGCTGGCTATTTTGTTTTATTTTGGTTTGGCTTTTTGAGACACAGTCTTGGTATGTAGTTCAAACTGACCTTGAACTCATTGTATAGTGCAAGCTGGCTTCTAACTCATGATGATCCTCCTGCCTCAGCCTCTGGAGTGTTGGGATTACAGGTGTGCACCACCATGCCCAGCAAGATCAGGTCTAATGTATTCCATGAGCATCTACAAGGCTGGGTGAGCTAGATAGAGCTGGAGCGGAAAAGGACAGGGTGACGTGAGATGAGACCAGAGAGCTGAGGATGGGGACAGTCCTGAGGGGCCTGGTAGACCACTGTATGCCACTGAGTTTTTTCTGAAAGATGAGGAGTCATTGGAGACCCATTGATCAAGGAGCTACTAGCGCTGACTGAACTTTGCTCTGTGGGCGATGAGGACCAGCTGCCAGGATATAAGCACAGACACACCAGGAAAAAGACACTTAGACCCTCGCTCTTCAAAGTGACCCCTGACCAGGAGCCCTATCCTAACCAGGGCACTGGCCAGGACTGCAGAATTCTGACCCCCCAAGACAAGCCAGCACTTCAGTAAGATCCCAGGGGCTCATTGCATGGTGGAGCAGAAGCGCTGGTTTATGTCTTTGGATAGGGACGTGGGGGACCAATGTGACACGAAGTCCGAGAGAAGCAGGGCAAACCCAAACCGGGAGTGTGAGGGAACAAAGGGGTCAAATGTAAAGGAAATCAAAAACGAGACAATGCCCTGAGCAATGCAGATAATTCCTAGACACCTGTTTTGTAACTGTAGCTTCACGGTTGCAAAAGAAAGTAAAGGGAAGCACCGTGCTTCCTTTATCCGGTTTCTTCCACCGTTAACACTGGACACAAACCAGGACAGTATCAGAACCAGTGGATGACACTGATGTTATCCACAGTTGGTGCGAGCTCACCAGCTGTTACACGCATTGTGTGTGTAACTCTCTGTAATTTCATCATCTGTGTAGCTTCACCACCACCAAGACACTGTAACAACTACCACAAGGTTCCCTCCTGGTGGGTCTTTAGCCACACCCATCGCTCCATTCCTAACCCCCGCCCATCTGTACAGTTACGCTACTTCACAGGTGTTCTACAAATGAAATCATGTCTTCTGCACCCTCCGGGACTCGCCTTTTACACTCAGCATAATTTCTTTGAGTTTCATCCATGTTCGGTGTACAGTCCTTCACTCCTTCCTGTTGCTGAGCCACATTCCATGGTGCGGATTACTGCACTGTGCTCATCCCGAGGAACTCGCTGGAGGACAGCTGAGAAGTTTCCAAGTTTCCCATTTCGTTCTGCTCCTCCTTTTTTTTTTTTTTTTTTTTGTCTTTTTGAGACAGAGTTTCACTTTGCAGCTCAGGCTGGCCTTGAGCTCACTTTATAGCCCAGGCTGGTCTTGAACTCACAGCGATCCTCCGCCTCAGCCTCCTGGGTGCTGGGATAACACGCAGGCACCACCACAGCTGGCTAATTTGGTTGTCTTCTGAACAAAGTTGCTAGGAACATTCATGAACATAATTCATTGAAGATACTTTTGAATGAATGAATGAGAACGCATGGGTAGTATTTAATGATCAGCTATGAGGAGAAAGAGTGATGTAATTAGTTAAAAAAAAAAAAGCTCCAGCCATCCCAGCACCCTGGGGGAAGAGGCAGGAGAATCACAAGTTTAAGCCCAGCCTGGATAACTTAGCAACTTAGAGAGACCCTGCTCCAGACTAAAACTAAAAACGGCTGGGGAGACAGCTCAGTGTGAAAGCCCTGAGTTCAATCCCCAATAGTGAAAAACAGAACAAAAGAAAGAAAGCATCAGTGCAATGCACTGTGCAGCCACCAAGAACTACCATACTGCAAGGCAGTTACTGGTTTAAATACACACTTTATTAGTCATAGAATAGTATCTTTTCACAACAATAATTTAAGTGAGCTGTGAACTGAAGTCTAAAGCAAAACTTGAGAACATAATAGCGCCCCACAATATTTAAGTAAATTTAGGAGAGCCTTCCTCATGATTTGGTATTTTCTTAACTTCTGTACTTTTTCATAAATTCTGTTTTATTAATTGCTTGAGTTCTTATTCTGTAATGTTTGGTTATGATGAAGGTGATGGTGATATCACAGCTTTCTTCAAATAGGTTTGGTTAGCCCGGCGTGGTGGTGCATGCCAGCACTGGGAGGCTGAGGCAGGAGGACTGTTGTGAGTTCAAGACCAGCCTTGGTTACCAAGTGAGCTCAAGGACAGCCTGAACTGCAGAGCGAGACCCTATCTCAAAAAGACAAAAAAATGGGTTTTGTTTCCTGTTTTTGTTTTTTGAGACAGGATCTCATTTTGTAATTCAGGCTCTGACCTTGAACTCAATATGTAGCACAGGCTTGTCTCAAACCCATGGCAATCCTCCTGCCTCAGCTTCTCAAGTGCTGGGATTACAGGTATGTGCCACCATGTCCAAGCCTCAAATGGTTTTAAAATAATTTTTAATTTGAGGAAAGACCATTCTGCATAGTCATGGACAGTGTTAAAAAGAAAAATGATTAAATAAAAAAATAAAAATGATAATCCGGGCATGGTGGTGCAGGCTTGTAATCCCAGCACTCGGGAGGCCGAGGCAGGAGGATGAGACCAGCCTGGGCTATATAGCGAGACCCTATCTCAAAAGTAAATACATAAATAAAAAGACAAAGGACACAAAAGGAAGGACGCACAGTATTTGCATGATCTACTTTCCCATGGTTCTAAGGTAGTGGCCCATGTTTTCTTGTTTGTTCTGTTTTAATGAACGTTTGTGGCACCTTGTTTTTTCTTGTTTCCTTGTTCCCTTCCTAGACCACACTTCCTTTCTTTTTTTTTTTTTTTTTTTTTTGCATCTTGGGGTAAAAGGACATGCCCTTACCCTTCTGGGATGTTGTTTATTGTGTTAATTTGATAAGTTTAGAAAGTTAACTATGTGACTCAGAAGGGAGCCAGGGTGCGTGTCAGGGTGCACACTTCCTTTCAACGCTGCAGTGAGAGTAATCCCAGGCTTCCTCTGTGATGGCGGCAGAGCGTCCCTTCTTGGGTTGGTTGGTGTTTACCGCCTCGGGGTCTGAACTCTTCCTAGATTTGTGTGCTCCTGGGAATGTGCGGGATACAGAGAGGAAGAAGGAAGGCCGCGGTGCCCCTGTCCTGTGAGTATTCTGGTCCCTGTCCCGAGGCCCACTCCCTACTCGCTGTCCTGGGCTGGTAGGGAAACAGTGCACAGAACAGGAAGCCGTGCATCACATCGCTACCCGTCTCTGAGGGAATCTGCTGACCGGCTCCCTCTTAGGCCCTGGGTCACCAGGCCTCAGGTCAGAATTCCTCCTTCACAGTTCTTCTTCCACAGTCCCGGGACCCGTGGCTGTGACCCCGGCTGCCTGCGCCTGCTCCTGCGCACCCTTAACCTGCCCTGCTCGGGGTGAGGCCACAGCCTCAGCGGCTGCTTGGGAACCCGCACGTTCAGCAGCCTCGCCTGGGCTCACTCCACACTGCACACCTTTTCAGTTTTAACTGTTTTTTTTTTTTCTCATTCCTGGAGGTTAAACTCAGGAGGTTTATACTGAGTTACACATCCCCAGCCCTTCCTATTTTTTGAGATGGTGTGGTGGTCAGTTTATAACACCCAGCTGAATTTAACCAGTGTGGTGCTGGATGCGAGAGGCCCACCTGAGGGTTGTTGCTGGCAGCATAAGAGGCAGAACTGGAGAAAAGGAGAGGCTGCTGGGAGGCGGTACGAGCTGTGGGAAACTGTTGAGAAGCTGTAGGGAGCTGCTGGTTCTCCTGGAGGAGCTTGTCCTGCTGGCTTTCCTGATGACCTCGGCTGTTCTCAAGGTCGAAGGAGCTCAGGACCCCCTGCACTGAGAATGGCTATGGTTTACCTTGGGGAGCTCCGGTCCTCACTTTGAGCATCGCTTCGTGGCTCCAGGGGGAAGACTGTGCACTGCTGTCTCCTGGAGAAGCTTGTCATGCTGGCTTTCCTGATGGGAACTTGACTTTCTGCATCATGGGAGGAGGTCACGACCTCACCGTTGCTGAGGGCGGCTGTGGTACCTTTCGGGAGCTCTGGTTCTCATCTGCCCATCACTTCCTGGCTCCAGTGCAGACCCCGCAGCCTGCTGGCACCGATCCTTCATCCCGCTGGCAGAGACTTCCTAGCTTCCACCCCTGACTTCTGGGCCTTCCCCGAACAGATCCGTGAAACAGGCCTGCATGAGACACTGTCATAGGCTCTGGGCCTCCAGCTGGACTCCTGGGAGGCACTGTTTTGGGCTCCAGGCCTTCGGCTGGACTAATGCAGGACACTGCCATGGGACCCACGCTCTCAGCTGAATTCTTTGGTCTTTAGTGTGTGGACAGATCTCCTGCACTCTTTGTATGTGACTTTTTCGGTGACTACTACAAATAATCTTATAAGATATGTGCCCTATATTGTTCCCCTTGCAAAACCCCAAACTACAATACAGGGTCTTGCTAAATTGCTCAGGTGTCCCGCCTGGGCTGGGCTCCCACGTTGGCCTGTGAGTGCTAGGGTTACAGGTGCATGCGCCCACGTGCACACAGTTAGTGCAGATCCACAGGTGGGGCCCAGGACCTGGGCGCTGGGCACGTGCTTTCCCAGTGAGCAGCAGCCTGGCCTGCAGGCCCTCTTTTGTGTTGCTATAGGCTACCGGAGTCTTTTCCCAAATGAAAGAGATCTTACAAAAGGCTTAGAGATTTTAAAAAAAATACTATAATAAAAATAAAATATCAAGCACACATGTACAACCAAAAATAAATACGAGGTCTGATCGCTCCCCAAGTGTTCTTCACACCTTCCTTTAGCCCCACCCGCGCCTCACACCAGGTCAGGTCACCTTCAGCTCCCCTCCCTTGCAGGGTTCACGGAGTACAACAGGTCTCCTCCAACATTTCGCACCACTGGAGCACGTCACCCAATTGCTGTCATTAATTAGGACGTGGGAAGAAAAGTGTGTAAGTGAACAACTTAACCCCCGGCCTTCAGTTCCGTCTGAAGTTGGTCTCTCAGCCAGGGGATAGTGCACGATGAAGGGCCACAATCCTCCTAAAAACCGCTGGCCAGGCTGAGGCTGGCCCTCAGGGCAGAGCACTTGCCTAGCACGGGCGGGGACCCGTGATTGGCCTCTACAGCAAAATCAACTGATCGATGGGTCAATCCATCCATTCCCAATCACCAGTGAAGACCAGGGAACATGACAGGCGCGCCGGTGGAAAGAGAGAGGCTGGGTGCTCCGGCTCCCGGCCACTGCGGGGCCCGGGTGGGGCAGCGACTCCTCCGCGGGCATCAGCACACCTCTGGCCTGCTGGGTCCCGGGGTCCGCCGCTGAGGACTGCTGCTGCCTTCAGATCTCACGGTGCTCCGTGGTTTCTCCCTTGGCCCCGGGCCTCTGCAGCAGCAGAGGGTTCTGCCGCAGCCAGTAAGGAGCCCTGTCCTTTTCTGGGGGAGCAGGGGAGTATGGGGATCGAACTCAGGACCTTGGCTTGCCAGGCAGGCACTGCCCGCTGAGCTCTGTCCCGGCCAGGAGCCCTATCCCTAAAGCCTCTTCACCTGAACCACGGTAGATGACTGTTTTATTCCAGGCCTGACAAACGCACAGCTCACAGGGGGCAAGGAAAACTCCGCTAGGTATTTTCTAGTTCCGGGGATTAGGGAAGTGTTTGGTTTTTTTTAACGTGGAAACATAATTTAAAGAATTAGTCCCTTTAACCTACTGTAAGAAAATAATCATATTAATTTACAGTTCTAATAAAAACAATGTCCACAACCTTTCAGCGAAAAGAGGCCCAACATTAAAGTTCTCTCACACCGAGTGAGGAATCAGCCTTGGGCAACAGTGACGTGTCTCTTGCCACCTTTCAGACAAAAACCTGGCTCTGAGGGCCCAGGATGTGGCTGTGTGGCAGAGCACTGGCCTAGTGTGCACCAGGCCTTAGGTTCGATCCCCTGCTGCATAAAACAAGCAAACAAACAAACGTGGCTGCGACTAAAGAGCTTTCATAAGGGCTCTTGGTCTAGCTACAAGATATGCATATAATGTGGGGGCCATTGTAATAAGCTAGACATGTCCTCATCTGCGAAAAACCTACAGTCAGTAAACAAGAAGAGTTGATTTTTCATATAGCATCAAGGTAAATTCAACAAATGAAGTGATCTATTGTAACATTTATGCTCCTGTGTTTTGTAGATTTTTTTTTTTTTTTGGTAATACTACAAGTTGAAGCCGGGGCCCTTGCACTAAGCTACATCTCCATCTTTTTAAATTTTTTATTTTGAGGCAGTTTCACTAAGTCATTAAGTTGCCCACGCTGGGTTTGAACTTTTGATCTTCCTGCCTCAGTGTCCCAGAGTGCTGGGATTGCAGGCATGTACCACCACACTGGACTTTGTTTGTATTATTTATTTATTTTTAAAATTTAATTTAATTGTTTTTGGAGACAGGGTCTCACTATGTAGTACAGGCTGGCCTAGGACTTGCTTATGTAGCCCAGGCTGGCCTCAATCTCATGGCACTCTTCCTGCCTCAGGCTCCCAAGTGCTAGGATTACAGGTGTACACTACTAAGTCCGTCCTCTGTATTTTTAAAATTAATTTGAACTTGTAACTATTTGGCCAATTATGGATCAGAAAGCGAAAGTTAAATGTCACTGTACAACTGATAAAAGGACTTATTTCTCCATAGCCCATTGGGATAGTGTTGTAGTATGGGGCTTCGCAAGGGGGAACAATTTAGTACAGGACACATAGTTTATAAAATTATTTTATAATAGTCACCCAAAGAGTCACATACAAAAAGAGTGCAGGAGACCTGCCGATACACTAAAGACCAAAGAGTCCAGCTGAGGGCCTAGGTCCCATGGCAGTGTCCTACATGAGTCCAGCTGAACACCTAGAGCCCATAATAATGCCCCCCAAGAGTTCCACTGGAGTTTAAGAGCCCATGACAGTGTCTTATGCAGGCCTGTTTTGTGGATGTGCACTGGGAAGGCCCAGAGGTCAGGGGTGGAAGCTAGGAAGTCTGTGCCAGCGGGAGGAAGGATCGGTGCCAGCAGGCTGCGGGGTCTGCACTGCAGCCAGGAGGTGATGGGCAGAATGAGAACCAGAGCTCCCCGAAAGGTGCCACAGCCGCCCTCAGCAACGGTGAGGTCCCGAGCTCCTCCTATGGTAACAGCCAAGTTCACATCAGGAAAGCCAAGGTGACAAGCTCCTCCAGGAGACCAAGCGGTGCCCCATCTTCCCCCCCAGAGCCAGGAAGCGCTGCTCAAAGCAAGGCCCAGAGCTCCCCCAAAGTGAACAGTAGCCATTTCCAGTGCCGCCAAGGTGCTGAGCTCCTTCAATGATGGGAACAGCCAAGTTCATCAGGGAAGCCAGCCTGACAAGCTCCTCCAAGAGAATCAGCAGCAGCCTCAGGAAAACCAACACCTCCAACAGCTTTTTATTTTTTCTACAGTTGGGCCTCTTATGCTGCTGACAACAGCCCTCAGGTGGGCCTCCCACACCCAGCACCAGGCTGCTTCAGTTTAGCTGGGGGTTACAGACTGACCACCAGTGGTCCATCCACCACAGATAACTGACAGTTATCACTTACAGTTTTTTACCAACCTGTTACGGAGCCATACTTGTCAAGGTCATAATAACAGCCAGAACTTAGATAAAACCTTGATGATCACTTGACTCCGTTGCTCCAGTGGCTTACCGATTTCCACATGCATTAGCTTTCTTGGTAATGACTCCCAGCCCTTCTAAAGCTGTCTGCTCCCATGGCCTTAAGGTTGCCTGGGCTCAGACACAACACCTCTGGCAGTCTGCTTGGGCTGGCCATTAGACTGCCAGTGAGGGAGGTCTGGATGATTCCCAAACGTCTGGATCTGGTGACAGATACAGCAGGGTGAGCTGGAGGAGAAACAGCTGGGTTAAGGGCCATGGACCTGAGATCCCCGTGGACCATGCAGAAGGAACGACAGTGGTGGAAAGCTGACTCGGCCTATCTGGATTTCTGGGTAACACTATCTAAAGGGGTGAAAAAGCAGGCCATGGTGGCTCACACCTGTAATCCTACCCCTCCTGTAATCCCAGAACTCGGGCGGCTGAGGCAGGAGGATCACTCTGAGTTTGAGGACAGCCTGGGCTACAAGGTGAGTTCAAGGCCAGCCTGACCTGCATAGTAAGACCTTGCCTCAAAAAGACCAAAAAAAGTGGGGGGCTGAAAAGGACCAAATCCTAGGGAATCTAAACATCCGTGGTGGGGCAGAGGCAAAGGGTCAGGAAAGAGCCTGGGCTTTCCCGTCTGCATCTGGTAAAATGCTGACACATGGTAGGCACTCAGCAACAAGTACACAGCCCGGTCCGGAGCCTGTGATTTGGCAGAAGCTGAAAGCCTGGCCCACTCTCACCTGTTCCATGACCAATCCTAAATCTGCCTGGAATTCTGTTTCTTGTGTTTTGCTTTGCTTTGTATTGTTTTGAGATAGCATCTCGCTAAAGCAAGCTGACCTTGAATTCCTGTGTAGCCCAGACTGGCCCCCATCTGGTGATCCTCCTGCCTCAGCCTCCCTCCCAAGTGCTGGGACCAAAGGTGTGCACCTGTAGTTCTTAGGCTCACACACCTTATCAGCTGCCCTATTCAGTTTGCCTCCAGGTTAGCCCTGAGTCCGCATTCCAGCTCCCATGCCCTTTCTCATAGGTGCCCCTCACACCTCCCGGCTCTCCTCCCTCCCCCTACCCTGCACAGGGCTTTCTCTGTGCCAGCTTCACCTGCCTGCTGCCCTTTCGTGTCCTTCAGAGTGGCCCTCTCTGAGGCACCAGACCCCAGGGTGGCTGCCTCTCAGAGCGCAGCTGTGGCTGTCAAGACACAGACCCCTGCCGAAGGGCTGGGAAGCACCAGGTGGAAGCGGTTTAAGGCATGGCGAGCTCTACACCGCTTCACTGTTGAGAAAGGAGTGGAATGGAAAGATCGCTGTAGATGAGCGTGGTTTGGCCCCAACAAAATTCCCATTGGGATGTGGTCCCTGGGGCAAGCACTGAGAGATGCTGAGCCCTCTAGGAGCAACCCTGTGCTGCTACAAATCACGAGTGGTCTGACAGTGGAAGAGAACCCAGAGAGGCCAGCATCGTTCCACCGGAGGAGGAGATACTTCAAAACAGCTGCTAGGTAACTGCGCCAAACGCCACAAGGGCAGGTAAGAAAGGGAACCCCAGGCACCCAGCCGCCTGGTGATCAGTGGTTCCTTGAGTCTTCTAACCACTGAAGCCCGGTGGTGGTGAGAGTGACATCCTGATGCTCGGGGCGGACAGTCCATGGGTGGTGGACCGGCTGAGCGAAGGCAGCGCGCCAGGCCGACAGCACCCACTGTGCCATGCGGAAAATGACCCCTTGTGACCTGTAGGTCAAAATTCAACAGCCGTCCTTGACTGCTCTGCCCCCCGCCCCCCGCAGTCCGGTCTTGTCTCCAAGACAAATCCCACATCCGGCTGCTGCTCAGCTGCAGGAACTGCACCTCCTGACACCCTTGCGTCGCAGGGCAGCCACCGCGCTCTTTCAACCCAGTAGATCCAGCTGCGCGACCGCCCTGTAGAAAGGCCTCCACCGCGAACTAAATTACGCAAATGCAATTCGAATTTCCTGCCCAGCCTGCAGATCTGTCATTCTCTGCCCCTTCACCTGGTCCCACACTACTACTTTCACAGCACGCTGAGCGCTGGCCCATGTTCTGTCCTGAAAACCAAGCGCATTCCGGTCCCTGCACTGGCTCTCCGGCCTGTAGGGGTCGCGCTTGGACGCGCCCGGGCCGCTCTGAGCATGCGCGCTCGCGCCCTGGGCCCTGTGCGCGGCTCTGCGCTCGATATTGCTGTCTTGAAATCCTTAATATCTTCTGAATACAGGCGCTACGTTTTCATGTTGCGCTGGGCCGTGCGAATGATGTAGCTGGTTGGCTCTGTTCTGAGGGGTCACATGAGGAGCCCCCTCCTGAAAGAGACCTTCCGCAGCTTCCTATGCTCAGGTAGCCTATCCGCCTGTAAATTATTCGCTATCACATTATTCCCACTTTATTTTCTTTGTAATGGTTTTCATTCTCTGGTATTTTCTTGGCTTATGTATTTATTTGTTTGAATGCAATGTACCTAGAGAACAGAGATCACCTTTTCCTCGTTGTATGGAACATAATAAATGCCCAACATAGCCGGGTCTTGCGGTGTAAGCCTACCATCTCAGCGCTTGGAAGGCTGAAGCAGGAGGATAGGAGGATCATACCAGGTGTGAGGCCAGCCTGGGCTCCATAGTGAGTTCAAGGCCAGTCTGAACTATGTAACAAGACCCTGTCTGAAAAAAACAAAAGATAATACATGACCAACTATCTCTTTGCTGAATAAACTATTACCAGAGCTAAACTTGCTGGGAACAAGAGAAGCACTATGTTGGGTGTAAAAGAAAATTTAAAATATATTTGATGTTTATACACATCCTCATCAATA
Organism: Dinomys branickii; assembly: GCA_004027595.1. Classification (NCBI taxonomy): domain Eukaryota; kingdom Metazoa; phylum Chordata; class Mammalia; order Rodentia; family Dinomyidae; genus Dinomys; species Dinomys branickii. The sequence continues at coordinate 32,393 of PVLD010014313.1, read as the reverse complement.
ATTGAATTTATGCAGTGCTGTTCTAAAAAGATTGTGGTTTCACAATGAGGTTAAGTGGGATATAATTTCCTCATATTGTACTGAACTTGCTGTGTGTGGGGGCGCATGCCTGTAATCCCAGGACTAGGAAGGCTGACACAGGAGGATCGTTGAGAGTTCGAGACCAGCCTGGGCTACAAAGTGAGCTCAGGGCTAGCCTGAACTGCACAGTGAGACTCTGTCTCAAAAAGACAAACAAAAAAATTGTACTCAACTTGAATTATTTTCATGAAACATTTTGAAGTCTGGATTTAATGTCTTTTTTTTTTTTTTTTTTGGTACTGAGAATTGGACTCACAACCTCACACTTGCCAGGCCAGCACTGTGCCACTCAGCTACGACCTGGGCCCTGGACTTTGTGTCTAGTTTCGCTTCCTACCTCATGTGAGCCTAAAATAATAATTTTAGTTTAGTCTAAATTTTTTTAAAGAGACCACCAGTTTATCTTCTAATTACATTGTAATGTACGGCCCAATAAGACGTTTTCATTTGTAGTCATTTATTGGGCTGTCTCAGCAACTCTAAAGGAAAGAGAAGGTTGCTGTCATTTTCACAGTTTACAAATTGTTCTGACTCACTTGACGCACTCCGAACAGTTTACACTGGGTGAGAATAGGTGGATGACAGTCCCAGAATTTCAGAACTACGCTCAACAGCTGAGAGTCTTCCACTTCTAGAGGAGGACTCAGGTCCAGTGCGCAGGATCATGAGTCGACCGTGTGGCAGACCTCTGATGGAGCCTGGTCAATGAACTTGGTGATCTCTGTGCACGCCACTAGCCTTTCATATCGAAAGCACGGAGAGGGGCCAGGGTTTTGATCTCCCAGTAGTTTCCACCCCTTACAGGTTCCAGTGCCTCAGTGGCACACGCTAAACACCAAGTTTCCAACACCCGAACCCTTGGGGTGGAAAAGCACACCCAGACCACAGCAGGGGCACACATTCCTCAGAGATGAGGGTTAGCGAGTCCAGCACGGCCTCACTTCTGTCCCCAGCCTGAACTTAGCAACAGTGACCCAGACATGCTGAAGTCTACCTATGAAACCATTTCTCTGCTGCCAACACATCCTCTTGTCATCTTTCTTCATTAAAATGGCCTTGCTGGGCATGGTGGCTCATGCCTGTAATCCCAGCACTTGTGAGGCTGAGGCAGGAGGATTGCCTGGGCTACAAAGTGAGCTCAAGGCCAGTCTGAACTGCATACCCAGACCCTGTCTTAAAAAGCCAAAATAAAAGAAAGAAAAAAGATGGCCTTGCTTCTAGGTCTCCTTCCTATCCACCAGCTCTCCACAGTGTTTTATAACCCGCTTAAATCTTAGGCATAATGAGGTCATAATTACGAAAAGAAGTGGATCTGAGTGAAATATTGCTTCATCTTAAGAACAAAATGGCAGCTATGCAAACAGATGAAGTAGTTAGAGGAAGAACCTCCGTGGAAGTTGCAGGATATTTTGAAAGTAATTAGGACCGATTACCAATGCAGTGCTGTTCTCAGAAATTACCCATGTAATTTTGTCTCCGAAAGGGCAAGCATGGATTAAAGAAGAAAATGTGCAAATAGAGGGCAAGTGCCAGGTTTCCTGAGCATTTCCAGCAGAATTTGGGTGTGTCTAAAAGGAACATGTACACGTCAGCCATGACTTCTAACCCCCTGAACTCAGACGGCATTAAACTTGTGGCAAGGGGCGCAGTCAGGGCAGAGCCTGGCAGTCTCCTCAGATCGACCCTTCCAGAACTGTGCTCTTTACTCCTGAGAGAAGTCCCCAGTATGCGCTTCCCCCGCTGACAAACCAGTCATCTCTCAGGAGAGGTCAAACCTGTTTATAGGTGTGAGCTGTAGTACCTCAAAAGTGACATTCAGCTGTTTAAAATAATAATAATGATAGCTCAAGTTTGCTTTGAGCTGATCTGTTTTCCAACAGAGCTGTGAGGTTTCCAACCACAATGGAGAATTAGCAGGAAATCAAGACAGCTGAGCTGGGCGTGGTAGTGCAGGCTTGTCATCCCAGCACCTGGGAGGCTGAGACAGGAGGATTCGTGGGAGTTCAAGACCAGCCTGAACTGTATAGCAAGACCCTGTCTCAAAAAGACCAAAAAAAAAAAAAAACAAAAAACAAAAAAACCCAACCCAGCTGAGACGGGCTGTGGGCTGAGCTGAGAGTGCCCTGTGGGGGCTCATGCCCTGGGCCTTGCGGAGCAGAGATGAACTCCAGGGCACAGACTGCCCAGAGACGAGGGCCAACTTCTAAGGGCCCCCTGAAAGCAAGTGGATCTGCTCAGAACTGGGTTCTGCTCTTCAGAAGGGCATGGAGCGCAGAGTAAGTATGGAGTGGCTGGCCTCTCCAACGTCAGTAGGGCCCAGGGTGGCCTTACCGTTGCCATAGCCAGAGGCCACTGTAGCGTCTAGAGCTTGCCACGGTGACTAAGAGCTAGGTTCTTTTCAAATGAATTATTAGGAGCCAAGTTTTCTGTTCAGCTAATCAATTAGCCAACTGTAGCGGGCCTGACTCATCTATTGCAACACTTCAGGTTTGTATCGCTTTACATAGTTAAAGGTGACTTTATCACTTCAGATATATCACTTTCTGTAGTCAGTGCCGAACCCCAAACATTCTTTCCAATACGTCTCCTTTAGGAGTTTCCTTGCTTTCACATTACTGCTTCTATTTCCAATCTAGGAGATTTTTAGGAATACATGTCATAAATTTCAAAGTGAACAACAACAACCACCACCAACAAAAGCCTGTTTTTTTTTTAAGTGGTGGTGAGCCGGAGCCCAAGAACAAAAATAACACGAAGCTGCCCAGCCTCACTCCCAGCCGTGTGCGCAGCCTGCCCTCTGCTGGCGCCTTTCAGACCCTGCCTGACCTAAAGCTGCGTTCTTAATCTCAAAATACTGCTTTAATAGGATTAAGAACTGTCATCAAATGAATAGAACAGGGCCAAGTCCCTGACACAGATAAAAACTGAATCAGAGAAAAGTACAGGTTGCTCTGGAAGCTGGCGACAACTTCTCTGGGGAGACGCAGCAAGGTCAGTGGTAAATATACGATCTCAACAGTTTTGCTGGGCGAACGGGGTTTTAATAGAAAACAGTTCAGGTGATATGTATGATGTGACAACTGCATGACTATTAGTATAGATCTTATTTTATAACTACTTAAAAGACATTTCAAATGTTCATTATGTACTAGAAATTTTTGATGTTGCTTTAAATAGCAAATATACACAAAGTGGATAAATATCCCCTTTTGGAGAAGGGAGTTAAAATAATGTGGCTTATTTTAACAGATTTACCTCTGTTAAACATATAGTTGTTTGAATTTAACTTGTAGTAAAGTTTTAAATATTTGTATTAGGAGTATTAAGGTATATCAAATTACATTTAAAATAAAGAAAAATTTAGCTGTTAACTATTCATATAGCAGGATAGGCTTTATAAGTATGCTTAAAAAATACACGAAGCAAAACTTTATGAAGTTTGTTTTGCTGTCATAAAAAATGAACTTAAGGACTTGGAATTTGGAAGGAAAAACCTGACATGATAGTGTTAGTTCTGTCTTTGGAGATATTTACGCTTGACAAGAAAATCAAATGAAATTTGGAGCCTACTTGGTTTTTAAGTATTTCAGATGATGACCTTATGTGATTGTTGTGAAGGTTATAAATTAAATAGGGATTCAATTTTTTATTTTTTAATATATATTTTAAGCTGCCTTAGATCCCAAGCATATTAGCAGAAGATGTCTGAAGTCATAAAGAAAAACTGACAGAAAAATGCTGTGGAGCACCATGTGTTTTCAACTAATGCTGACAGAAACAGCTTTAATGGAAGGCATTTGATGTGGGTCTATTTTTCCTTTGCAGTAAGAGTGAGAACATGAAACTGCCGCCCTCGGTGCTTGCGCTGTGTCTGCTGTGGCTGAGCGGCTGTCACTGTGCACCTACTTGGAAGGACAGAGCGGCCGGCCGCGGGACCCTGAAGGGTATGTTAGGCCCCTTGTCCATGCTGTGTCCTGCACTGGCATTTACAGTGACTTTCAAGGGAGCAATAACTGCGTTCACTGCTTCATGGTGTGAAGTCCCCTACACCCTGGAACCAGGTCGTCTTGACACCAAACAGCTGGGTAAAAGTAATAGCAAATTCCTGTCGAGTCTCTTTGACGCAGCATTTACATGTGCAGCTGTTTGCTATCATGTAGATAAAACGTGCCAAGTTTCGGACTGCATTTCTTTTGTGTCATCCAGATGTTTGGTGTCATCTCAGCGCAGCTTTTTAATGAACAGTGAAATAGCGTTTCTAGTATTTAAAGAATTCAAGTCATCTGAGTAATCTGTGACTGTTCTAAGACTAAGGCATGGGTAGGTTATACTTACACTGAATCTGGTTGTTCTGTGGCCATGAAGTTATGACCTTTGGTGATATAGGTTTTGGGCCTTTAACACTTAGGAAAATAAGTTACTCACACAGAGCTGGTTTGGGGTCTATAATTAAATTCAGAGGTGAGAATAAGCTCTCAAGAGGCCACACTGGCTATTGGGAAAAGAGAAAAACAATGAACTTTATATCCACCAAGATCTTGTTAAAGGTGTGAAAGAGGAGTCAGGCATGGTGGCGCATCCACGTAATCTCAGCACTCTGGATACTGAGGCAAGAGGGTTGCCAAGAGGTCAAGGCCAGCATAAGCTACATCGTGAGCTCAAGGCCAGCTGGAACTACAAAATGAGACCCTGTCTCAAAAAACTAACTAAATAAACTGGGCATGGTGGTGCACACCTGTAATCCCAGCTCTCAGGAGGCTGAGGCAGGAAGATCCTTGAGTTGGAGATCAGCCTGGGCTACAAAGTGAGGCTCAAGGCCAGCCTGAACTGCATAGCAAGACCCTGTCTCAAAAAGACAAACAAACAAAACAAAAACAGAAACAAAAACCAACTAAGTAGATGAATAACCACTAGGTGACTAAGGAATCTTGTGTTTTATGAGATACATTCTTGGCTTGACGGTTCTTGGAAGGTAACCATGCTGAGCAGTGAAAGTGTTCGCTGTGTTTAATGGCCTCACCTGGGCTTCTCACATAGGTGAGTTTGTAAAGAAAACTGAAATATAAACACACGAGTTGCCAGTGAAAGGGAACCAAAGGGTAAAGGATAACCGGGCCTGAGGAAAGTGACAAGAACGAGGGCGTGCGGGATCGTCCTGGTGCTCCCAGCAGAGGAGCGAAGGCGTTATCAGGCGGCAGCTGGTCCTGGAGGCAGCCGCCAGCTAATGCACTGTGATCTGCTTTGAGAGTAGAGGCTATAAAAGAACAAGTAAGCCTCTATTCCAGGCACAGGAAAGAATGGTGATCTCATTATTCTATAATCTGATCAGATCTCAAAAAGTGCAATATGTCTTTTAGGTTTTTCTGAGGCTGGGGAGATAGATGTGGATGGAGAGGTGAAGACGGCCTTGCTCGGCATTAAACAGATGAAAACCACGATGGAAAGGAGGGCGGAAGAACACAGCAAACTAATGCAAACCCTGAAGCAGTGCAAAGAAGAAAAGCAGGTCCTGTCACTGAATGGTACCTATTCGCAAACATGTCTGCGCCCTACGTATCATCCTCATTAATGCAATTGATAAATTACATATTTCCCCTAATTACAAAGTTTCTGGCCAGGCCTGGCAGCACACGCCTGTCATCCCAGCACTCGGGAGGCTGAGGCAGGAGGATCATTGCAAGTTTGAGGCCAGCCTGGGCTACAAAGTGAGTTGAAGACCAGCCTAAACTGCATAATGGGACACACTCTCTCTCTCTCTCTCTCTCCCTCCCTCCCTCCCTCCCTCCCTCTCTCTTGTCTTTTTGAGGCAGGGTTTCGCTGTGCAGACTCGAAGGCTGGCCTTGAGCTCGCTTTGTAACCCAGGCTGGCCTGGAACTCACAATGATCCTCCTGCCTCAGCCTCCCAAGTGCTGGGATTACAGGCAAGCGCCACCACGCCCTGCTACCTCAGCCTCTGAAAGTGCTGGGATTAAAGACATATGCCATCGCCCCTGGGTAGATACTGTGACACCTTTAACCAACTTGCTAGATTTGATTAAAACCATAGTTTTGTTTTGTCACATGGCCAGTAAAAAGCTTATAATGAAGAAGTGTCAGCTCCGCCTTATGCTTTTTGTCCCCGAGCTTCCATCAGGGGTGGCAAATGTTTCAGAGCAGAGCGCCCAGGCTGCAACCCAGACCCGCTTCTTTATTGCAAAGTGCCAGCACCGCAACAACCCTGAGTACTGGGCTTTTAGTGTAGGAAAAACAAAGCTATATTAACATCTTTTGTCTTAAAATAAAAACATAACATATGTGCCATAGGCTTGCCGGTACTGGCTTATATTGATGTGCTTTAATATTCTGAGGGTTTTTTACCCCAGTAATCTTTTAATACCTCCTATCTATTTCACGAGGGCTAGGTTAGTTATAATTAGATAATACAGTTCATCAGTCTGCCAGGACTCAGCTCATTGCTGTCAATTGCAAATGATAGGAGAGGGGCTGGTCACTGCCTCTGGAATGGGGGAACCCCTGGTGTCCAAGGTCCTCACATACAGTGGCCATCAATGTGGGACATGGGCCCTGAAGACAGCACTAATGCATACTAAGTAGCCCACCAGTCCACCACCCCATTTGACTTACTGTTGACAGTACTGGAGATCAAACGAGGCGACAGGCATGCTAGGCAAGCTCTCTACCACTGAGCTCTCTACCAAGCTCTCTACCAAACCTCAACGTTAAAAAAAATTCAGATAGATTCACTTGATGGTAGTTCAGCTACTGTTGTATCTTTTACCAACAGAGAATATACACTATCAGTCGGGCATGGAGGCCCACGCCTGTAATCCCAGCACTGGGGAGGCTGTGGCAGGAGGGTTGCTGTGAGTTTGAGGCCAGCCTGGGCTACAAACTGAGTTCGAGGTCAACCTGAACTGCATAATGAGACACTGTCCCAAAAAGCCAAAAATAAGTCACAAGCTACTGTATAAAACTCAGTTTCAAAACTGTATATATTGTATACCTGATAGTTTAAAGATGTAACAGAGCTGAGAGTGGTGGTGCACACTTGTAATCCCAGCACTTGGGAGGCTGAGGCAGGAGAATTGTTGCAAGGTTGAGACCAGCCTGGGCTAAAAAGTGAGCTCAAGACCAGCCTGACCTGCATAGCAAGACCCTGTCTCAAACAAGACAAAAAAAAAAAAAAAAAAGGGTAAATTACTTTTTATTTTTAAAGAAATGTTAAAGTGTGATAAAATACTAATGAAATTTACCATCTCAGTCTTATTTATTTCTTTATTTTGGTGCTGGGGATTGAATCCAGGGTTTTACACATGCTAAGTGCATGCTGTAACAACGAGCTATACCCCAACCCAATCATTTCTAAGTATACTGTTTAGTAGTTTTTTTCTGTCTTTTTGAGACAGGGTCTCCCTATGCAGTTCAGGCTGGCTTTGAGCTCACTTTGTAGCCCAGGCTGGTTGTGAACTCACAGTGATCCTCCTGCCTCAGCCTCCCGAATGCTGGGATTACAGGCATGTGCACCACCACTCCCAGCCTGGTAGTGTTAAATACATTTAGATTGGTATACAACCAAATCCCAGAATTCCTTTCACTGTAGAAAAGATGAAAATTATTCCTATTAAACAGTGTCCATTTCCCCTTTCCCTGTCAGTTTTTTTAAAACTCTCCAGCAGTGCTGGCGATCAGACTCACCCTATCAGTTTTGTTGTTGTTGTTGTTTGGAGACAGGGTCTCGCTATATAGTTCAGATTGGCCTTGAACTCACTATCTAGCCCAGGCTGGCTGGCCTCAAACCCACAGAGATCCTCCTGCCTCAGCCTCCCAAGTGCTGGGATTATAGAGGTATACCACCACACCCACTGCCCAGTCCATGTGCCCCAAAACTGAAGAATGAATTCTGAGGAACAACAGAGTTAAGAGTAGGAAATATAGCTGGGCATGGTGGCACTCGCCTGTAATCCCAGCACTCAGGAGGCTGAGGCAGGAGGATTGTTGTGAGTTCGAGACCAGCCTGGATACAAAGGGAGCTCAAGGCCAGCCTGAACTGCATAGAGACCCTGCCTCAAAAAGATGAAAATAAATAAGTAAACAGTAGGAAATATTCACTGAAGGAGTGCTACCTCCATCCTGAGAAACAGGAGGGGACCTGGGAAGTAGGTTGCCCATGAGCCCACAGGCGTGGTGGCGCATGCCTGTAATTCCAGCACGCCAGAGGCTGGACTGCTTCTCAAGGGAAGTTTGTTGGAGCCAAATCAGGAGGAGGGTACAAGGTGGGACAAAAGTGTGACCAAGCAGTAAGGTTATAAGTGTAGCTGCTTAGGTAACGTTGGCCAGCGGGGAAGCAGGACACGCACCAAGTGTACATGGAAAGGAGGAGGACCTTTTTTGGATGGGTCAGGAGGTCCTGCCTGCCCTGTTTGGCATCTGGATCGTGATTGTTTATCCCTGGGAGGGGCGGGACTGGCCTGCAGGCTCGGTCTTCCCTCTTTATCTGGAGGCCTGGCCTTCGAGGAATGCGTGTCCAGCCGCAGTTGTGCTGGGCTCTTATCTTCACGACTGCTTCCAGGGCCTAACTGTGTCTGCCTGCCTAGAATATTTTTGCCTCACGGAGCTGTCTGTAATACAGTCACCAGGCTGGTAGGTGCCGCGGCCATCCCCACCTCCCAGGGTCGGCCAGGCTTCCTGGCCAGGAAGAGAGATTGACCAGCAGCTGCAAACCCTCCTCCCCTGTAGCAACAATCAGAAGACTATAGGAAATCTGAAGTAGCTCCTTATCAGGACAGTGTGGGAGCCCCTCAGGCTGGGCTCTTCGCTGGTGGGCTTGTGAGTCTGGCCGCCTAGGAACCGTGATACCAGATGTCACTGACAGACCCTTTACAAAGCACATTACCCACGGAATGCTCCAGTGTCTGGGTCCATCGTACTTTCATGTTCCAGCTAAGAAAACCGAGGTCAGAGCTGTTAACTGCGTGTGACTCCTGCTGTGGGATGAATGAGCCAGGAGAAAGCCGGGGATGTGCACCTGTGGGGCCCGGGGCTTTGCGTTGCTCGCTTTCCCGAGCCTCCTGACCAGCTTGGGGCGTAGTCCAATGAGAGTGTCTAGTTAGGGGCCGATGAAGCAAGCAAATGTTCATTTCAATACTGGCCTTAAAGAGTCCCAGAAATGGACAGAATTTTTATGTGCTCTTCATAACTTACTTATTATTAGAAAGATCATTGTATTATACTCAAGTCTGAGTACTCAATTTAAAAATGTCACATTTTCTTTATATATACACGGAATGTTGCTCTGCCATAAAGAAGGGTGAACTTGAGTCAGGTACAGGAGAACGGACGCACCTCAAGACTATAATGTGAGGTGAAATAAATCAGACACACAGCTTAAATATCGCACGGTTTCTCTTATATGAGAAACTCAAAATATAAATAGAGAGCAAAACAAAAGCCGGACAACAGGAAGGGCAGAGAGCTCTTTTCCAGACGGGCAGGGGGACTGAGGAGGGGAAGGGAAAGGGACGCGAAGGAAGGGATGTGTGAGGTGCGTATGTACCAGTTCTGCACCGGGAATGTGCCCATTATGTGCTGCAAAATTTTAATACAAGATAAATTTTAAAAAGAACAACGGAAAGATGAACACATTTACAGGCAATCAGAGCTTAAGGCATTGCAGGGTGCACCTCACAAGCAGAATGCTTGCCCAGCATGCGTGAGGCCTTGGGCCCAATGCCCAGCAGACCAGGTGGGCATACCCAGTGTCCGGTTCTGACCGCCACCCAGCCACGGTGTCGCAGCAGCGTCAGGGGCCCCGCCTCATCCTCTCCCCATTTGTATGTATTGGGAACATCTGAGATTTGCTTTTGCTTAAAAAGGAAACCCCAGGGTAGTTGATAGTGACCTGCCCCATGCCAAGTTCCTGTGGCGTCCAGATGAGCCGTGGAGAACAGGGACAGAGTGTGGAGTCTGTCCAACAGATAGGGAAGCAGAAGGCAGGGATAAGATATTCTTAGACCAAAGACGACCTCACCGTGGCAATGTTTCACTTCTGAAGCTTGGGAGGTGCGATCTGCTTGTAGCTTTTGTTATGCTTCTAAGTGGTCTGAGGAAGTAATCTGAGGCTGACCAGTGACTGCAGCGTACTCAGTGCTTGGCTTCTTTATTTTACATAATGCAAAAGCCGTCAGATTTGCTAAGGGGGAGACTGAGGCTTAGCTATACTGAGTCATTTGCCCAAAGATACAGGGTGAGTGTGGTTGAGAACTGGGAGCACTAGGACACGGATTGCAGGGGACACTGGTGGGATATTTAAATGTGCGACTGACTCAGAAAAGCCAGAAGAAACAACCAATCTTAAGAACATGTAGGATTCCAGTATTGTTCTGCAAAGCCCAAGACACGCATGCATGCATGCACGCACGCACGCCCCCACGCGCGTCACCACGCTCGTCACCACTTGCGTTTGGCAGGTTAAGGCCTTCTGATCGTAGCACTTGCTCGTGGCCCAGCACCAGAACTCCACAATGAGGGCAGCTGAAAAACCTGCCCTGGGGCAGAGCAGACCTGGAAGACAGAGCTGTGGGAGTTCTGCGGGCTTCATAGGCCAGAAAGGGGTCGTTTCTTTTCCAGTGAGAAAGAAAAAGCACAATACATTGGCTTCAGGTATAGAAACTTTTCTCCTGCCCCCGCTTTTCCCACAAAGGAGACACAATGAGCCCGAGGCTGTCTTCTTAGGGACAGGGCATCGCGCACCCCACCCTTCACCGCCCTGAACAAGTGGTCAGGCACGCAGAGTGGCCTTAGAAGTCCACATCTGCAGAGAGCCTGCGGGTCGAGCTAGGGGCGTACTGCGCCCTGTGCCGGGCCGGTGGGGACCTCAAAGGGCAGGGCTGAGGCTCTCGGGCCCCTGGGCCCCACCTGGCTGTGTCCAGCCAGCACCACAAGGGGGAGTGCTCGACACAGACAGGACAAGGAAGCTGCTCAGTGAGGACAGGTGCTCTGCTCTTGGAATGCAAATACATGGTGAAATATAAGCATTGCACGTTCCTGCAATACTTAAAAACACCCAACAGTTTAAAGAGCAAAGCTGAAAGTGATAAAACACCACCATTATAAGCCTAAAGCCCAGCATCCACATCCTCGATAGCCTAGACAGACAAGAGACAAGTTAGGTGGATTGCAGTGGGTCCGCAGACAAGGGTGCGTCTTCAGGACTGGCTCTCCCACATCTAGTCTAATGTCCATCACAAACACTCAGTAAATACTTGTCAAATGAACAGATCAATAAGATTTGCTCAGGCTTCAAGGTGACTCTATCGGTGGCCTTTGCTTAATTGAAGCAACAGGCACTCGAATAGATCGGCCAGTCACTGGAGGCCTGAAGGAGAAAGGTGGAAGTAGTTTAGAATACTCTTTGTTTTGGGGCTTTTTGAGACAGGGTCTCACTATGCAGTTCAGTCTGGCCTTGAGCTCACTTTGTACCTCAGGCTGGTCTCAAACTTACAATGATCCTCCTGCCTCAGCCTCCCGAGCGCTGGGATTACAGGCATGAGCCCCCATGCCCTGCCAAAAACATTTTTAGAAAGAGTGAAGTCAGCTAAGGTCCAGATGGAATCACAGAATGGAAATAGGACTTCTGTTTCTACTTTTTAATTAGGAGGCCCTGAAACTTATGAATGAAGTTCACGAACATCTGGAAGAGGAAGAAAGCTTATGCCAAGCCTCTCTGGCAGATTCCTGGGATGAATGCAGGGCTTGCCTGGAAAGTAACTGCATGAGGTTTTATACCACCTGCCAACCTGCTTGGTCATCTGTGAAAAATACGGTAAGAAGACAGGGGTGCTCAAAAGCGCGTAAAGCATCTGCATCAGCTTTACCTTTTTATTAATTTATATTAATAGAATAGCGATGTCTGATCTGACTTTGACTTTTTGCAATTTAGAATCAAACACAAACACTTTAGTACCTGTATATGTATAATTTATATCTCAGAACATCTGTTTTTTACCCTCTGTTGAAGGGCACCATCTGTGTCTTAGAATTAGCCTGTACCCTTCAGCCTTGTATTTGTTACTCATGAACATGGTCCCACAGATTGTAAGCTCTTTGAGGGCAGGGATCAGGGACTGGATCATATTTGTCTCGTTTGACCGCTGTAGACGTCCAATAAAGGCTTGCTGCCCTGCATCCTCAATCACAGTATCACAGTCTCTGCTTTCAGCCTGCTTTGCGGGTCACCCTCCCCCAGGTCACCTATGTGAAGACCTCCTCTGCTTCCTCACCCCCCACATGTGCACTCCTAAGCGTGGCACAAACACACACATCAGACACCCCTGCACCTCCCTACCCACGCGTGTCCTACAGGACTGGCCTTTTCTCATCGCCGCTGGCTGTGTGTGGGGCAGAGGGAGTCACAGAGGGTGGTGACCTGCATAGGATGAGCCCTGCCCCATAAAAGGTTCCCACTGGCCTGGATTTTCCTCCTCCTCCAAGGAGTGAGCTGAGTATGAAGCACAGTGGAATTTCACTGTCCATATTTGTGTGTGCACCAGTTAGAGAAGGCGCTGGCTTGGCACTGCCCTACTCAATTACAAAGGAGCTGCCCCTAGGATACAGAAGGCACCAGGTTAATTTGCCTCCACTGTTAATTGCATTTGCCTGTGTAGAGCCACTGTCGCTGTCTAAAGTACCAGAAATGCAGGGAGGAGCAGGGCCTGGAAGTCAGACTCCAGGCCAGTTGTGTGACCTCATGAAAAAAAAACTTTTTTAGAGACAGCATTTCTCTGTATAGTTCAGGCTGTCCTCAAACTTGTAGTGATTACCCCTGCCTCAGCCTCCTGAACACTGGAATTGCAGGCATGTGCTATCATACCTGGTTCTGAAAATATCTCGGGGCTTTAAATTCTGGCTTTTTTCTTTGTGTGTGTGTGTGTGTGTGTGTGTGTGTTTGAGACAGAGTCAGAGTCTCGCTATGCAGTTCAGGCTGGCCTTGAGCTCACTGTGTAGCCCAGGCTGGTCTTGAACCTGAAAGGATCCTCCTGCCTCAGCCTGCCCCCAGTGCTGGGATTACAGGCGTGTGCCACCACGCCCAGCTGGCTTTTTTCTTTTCTAAAGACAGGATTTCCCCCACCCAGCACTAGAGCTTTGATTTGCAGATGGAGTAAAGTAAACAAACGCCGGCAGAGAGTGGGACAGGAGGACCCTCCATATTATTTTCTGAGAAAGTCACAAGTCCTCTAAACTTTCCTGCAGAAGTTTTTGAATAGCAGGGAGATGATGCTACTTCAGTAATGTTCAATAATTAATAACAATGTATTCATCCATATCATTATCCTGTAAGAGCAACTACGGCCTCCCCAGTCTCGGGTGTCACATGGATGAAAAACAGCATAGTGACTCCTGAAAAATCTTTCCACCTGGATGGTCCCCCAAATTTTACAATTAAAGCTTCATTCCTGGAGCCGGGTGTGGTGGCACACACCTGTAATCCCAGCACTTGGGAGGCTGAGGCAGGAGGATGGTTGTGAGTTCGAGGCCGGCCTGAACTACACAGGGAGAGACTGGCCCGCCCTCCCTCCAAAAGGATATTTACTTTTTCTTATCTTGCCTCAAATTCTTCTTGATTTGGGATAATGACTATAAACTGACTTTAAAATTTTGCAAAAAATGATCCAGGGCTATGCATGTTGGCACATGCATAGCAGTTGGGAGGCTGAGGCAGGAGAACTGCTACAAGTCTGAGGTAAGCTTGGCTACATAGAGAGTTCAAGGCTGTTCTGAAGTACCTGGTGAGACCCTATCTCAAAAAAAAGTCCAGAAAGAAGATAAATTTTTATTCCATTTTTTTCTCCCACCCTGCCCACAGGTGGCGCAGTTTTTCAGGAAGCTCTATCAGTTTCTGTGTCCCCTCTGGGAGAAGGACAGACGCGGTGTCCCTGTCCAGGAGGAGTCGGCTGAGGAGGACGCCGCGGAGGCGCAGCTGGAGCGCGTGTTCAGCCAGCTGACCGCGGACGTGGCGTCTCTCGTTAACAGGAGCTTCCACGTCTTCACGCAGATGCGACGAGAATTTGACCAGGCTTTTCAGGCCTATTTCACGTCAGAGGCTGACGAAATAGAGTTTTACTTTTTTCCAGCTTTGAACAAAAAGCCAACCAAAAAGACAGACGCGGAGCAAAGCGGGGCCATCCCTAACATCTTCCAGCTGCTCCGCAACGTTAGTCTCTCAGTTTATGAAAGTATCCGTGAAAAGCTCGCCAAGACTCTGCGTGCGGTGGAGGATCCTCCGCAACAAGACAAAGGCTAGTACCTCAAGGTTACTTTTCTTACATGTCTACATGAAGTTTTGCTTAGCTTTGGAAGAGGAGGTCTCTGGGTCACTGTGCAGTGGTTCCTGAGTGACAATTGACAGATGATCACAGTTTCAGAGGCTCTTATAGGAAAGGCTTTGAGGTCTGTCCAAGATCGTCCCTCTCCAGTCACTGCTCACAGCACGGCTGCTGCTCCCTCTTTGTACAGCAAATTTTCAAAGCTGAAAGGAAAAAGAAAGCACATAGGAGAGAACCTGAAAAACACGGTTCCCTCCTCCCCGCGGAGAGGGAAACTTGCTCAGTCCTAGTCTGCTTGAACACCAGAGTTTCTTTAAGTTAGTCGAGGGTCCTTACGTCCTGGCTCTGTGAAGAAGCCCGATCTCACATGTACCTGGGTCGGGCCCTCCATGGCCTCTTCTGGGTCCCTATTAGAATCTCTTGTGTCCTAAGCACAGACAGACTATGCTCATCCGCAAACCCCACACTAAGGAAGGAGTGACTGGGTAAGAACTGCCTGCCGCCAAGACCAATCATGCCTCACAATATTCCATGTTGGAAAAACAAAGCTCCTTTCTGTTTCTAGGCAGAGGGTGTCTTTTTTATTTTTTTGAGACAGGGCCTCACTATGTAGCTCAGGCTAGCCCTGAACTCACTATGTAACCCAGGCTGGCTGCAAACTTGTGGTGATCCTCCTGCCTCAGCCTCCTGAGTGCTGGGATTACAGGCATATGCTACCACACCTGGTGATGGGGTTCTGTGGAGTGTGTTGGACAAGTATTTCAGAGATGAATTGGCCAGGTGTGGCACACGCCTGTAATCCCAGCACTTGGGAGGCTGAGGCAGGAGGATCGCCGTAAGTGCGAGGCCAGCCTGGGCTACATAGCAAGACCCTATCTTAAAAAAAAAAATCAGAGATGAGAGTTGCAGGGTGTGGCAGGTGGAAGATGGACCTTTCCTCATGTCACCGGTCTGGGTCTGACTCACCCTGCTAGAGCAGGCTTGCCCTTCTCAGAGAAAGAAGTTTCAGGACATGCCGGAAGGGGCTGTGAGCAGGGTTTATTAGACAAAGGCAGAGTGTACCGAACGCACTCAGCAGAAGTACTTATTCCAGAGCGAGGGCAGAAAAAGCGTTGCCCAAAGGGGCTCCCAGTGTAGGCTTTTATAATCCAGAAATGACTGCAGCACTGAAATTATCAGTATAAACACAACAAAGACCGTCTTCAGGGGCGTATGGATGCCTTGTTCCTGGTCGGGAAATCCCAGCAATCTAATGCAGACTTTGTTGAGGTGTGCTGGCCTTGGCCACTGAAGTCTGTCCTTCACTGAATCTTGCTGAGCCCTTCCCGGCTTGGCCTCTAGTCGCTGCACCTCCCTTTGCCGGGGCCCTGCTTGCAGTCTCCACACACACACCCTGCCAGGCACCTGCACATTGCGTCCTTAGCTGGGTCATTCTGTGGCTTGGGTAATTCTAGTTGTGGCTGTGTCCCAGAAGTTGCGGTTGTTTTTTGAAGTATAGTTGTTACGATTTCCTTCTCTCCTTTCTACCTTTAAATTCTAGCTCCCTCTGAGATGAGAATAAAAGATTCCTCCAGCTGACGCTTTCCCACTCTGTCAGCTGTAGCTGATAGCACATGATTCCAAGTCTCAAAATGCCCATGGTGTTGCACAACTGGCTCCTTCTAGCAGGGACTGACCTCACAGCCCCAGAAACGGAAGTCAAGAAACAAGTCCTTCTGGTCCCGTTGTGACCCAGTGACCATCCTTACTGGAACTGTTGGATCCTGTTTCAAGGCTGGGGGACCTTTCTTGGAAGTCATGTTTTGTGTGGTATTCCATTCGGAGGTTCCAAATTCATTCAGCACTGCAGAGAAGCACCTATCAGTCAATGCTGGGGTCGCATCAAATGACTTTTCCTGAAGTTTCAAGTTGGTATCATTTGTCCTAATGTGCAGAGCTTGTTCATCAGAGCACAGTGGTGCCATCCGTTCATGCCTTAGCACCCTGACACATGTGTTGCTGCATTAAAACTTGCACAGAATAGGACTGATTCAAACACATCCAAATCTAAACAATTTCCCCACCCCAGCAACTCCCTCTCACCCCACCGACAGAATGGGGAATGCGCCTCCCTACCCGAGGTCCTCCCTCACACAGCCACTCTCAGCAGACCCGTGTGCCCCCTGACTTTGCTGTTCCCCACCATCTCTACCACTGTGATAACCTGGGTCTTCAAGGAACACTGTAAATGCCACGTTAAAAATAAGAACAATGAGGCTGAAGTGAGAGGGTCACAGGTTCAAGCCCAGCCTGGGAAAACTTAGCAATGACTACACTGTTTGCTGAGGCAGATAGCCTCCGGGAGCACAGCAGAGAGGCCCTTACTCTGGGACAGTGAACGTGGCTTACTCAGCAGGGGCCGTCGGGCAGGGGCTGTAGGATGCTGGTTTCTGTCCCTTTTCTGGACAGGTGATGAATAATAAGCCCATTGTCCCTAGGAAATCTGCAGAATAAAGAGACATTTTGAGCTTTGTCCCTTGTCCTAGGCAGAGGAAAGGCCACCCAGACATCTACTCCTGAATCCCTGAGCCTGAGACTCTGTTAGAAGGCAAAGGGAGAGTAAGGCTACAGATGAAATTAAGGTTGCTAATCGGTTGAATTTTTCATTTATTTATTTATTTATTTATTTTTGTCTTTTTGAGACAGGGTCTCACTGTGTAGTTCAGGCTGGCCTTGAGCTCACTTTGTAGCCCAGGCTGGCCTCGAACTTGCAAGGATTCCCCCTGCCTCAGCCTCCCGAGTGCTGGAATTACAGGCGTGCGCCACCACGCCCGGCATGTTGACTCTAAAATAGGGAAATGTTTCTGAGTTGTGGGGATTTATTCAGTGTGATTACAGGAGTCCTTAAAAGTAGAGGGATGAGGAAGAAGAGAAGGAGTCAGAGATAGCATCAGGTGGCCGTGAAGACTGAGGAAGGGGCCAGCAGCCAAGGAATGTAGGTGGTATCTCAAAGCTCGAATGCTATGAAAATGGATTCTCCCCTAGAGCTGCCACAAAACCCAGCCCTGCTGATACCATCATGTCAGCCCAGTGAGACCCACTCAGATTCTGAGAGAACTGCAGGATGAGAACTTGTAGTAATTTGTTGTAGCACCGGTAGGAATCTCCTACAAGCCTCCCGTCATTACTACAGTCACCATTCCCTAAGTGAGTACTCTGTGTCTGGAAGCCATCATGGATAGGTCTCATTAGTCAAGATCATTCTAGGAGCCAAAATTAAGTTGGATGTGGTAGTGCACACCTGTAATCCCAGCACTCAGGAGGCTGAGGCAGGAGGATAGCCCTGAGGTTTTTTTTGTTCTGATTTTTGTCTTTTGGAGGTGGTCTCACTATGAAGTTCAGGTTGGCCTTGAGCTCACTTTGTAGCCCAGGCCGGTCTCAAACTTGCAAGCACTCCTCCTGCCTCAGCCTCCCGAGTGCTGGGATTACAGGCATGGCCACCACACCTGGCCTTTTTTTCACTGATGACAATGTCTTCTCTGTTGGCAGCACACAGACCAAATAGTAATTGGACCAGAATTACGTCTACATAGATGCCGTTCTAGGGGAGCGTGTGCGTGTGATCATGTCTTAGTTATTCGATCTGCTGGTGCTAGTCAGTGTCTCTCTCCACCCACTCAATTTCCCTCTCATGGTGGCAGCTCTCACCTTCGTGACGTCTCTGCCAGCTGTTCTCTCGTCTTCTGCTGGGAGAGCCTCTCTTCAGGCCGCTCTCTCTGCCCGAAGGCCCCACTGGCCTCCCGGGTTGAGCAGACCGAGCTGGAAGAACGGCCCGGGTCCGGCCACTGTTCCTAGTGCAGCACCCCCTCGTCACTTGCTGTAGCAGCTTCTCTATTTTATATCCTCAGTTCTCCTATAACAGTTTCTCAAAATTCGATCTGCTTTATTTTCCAAATCTTAAGCACACTAGTCATAACTATGTATGCATACATAAGTGCCGAAAAGAATAGCACTACAATAAAATAGACGCAACCACCCAGCTTAACGTATTTCCAATATCTTTGATATCCACAACCAGGGTCTCATGCATGCTAGCGAGTGCTCTACAACTGAGCTATAGCCCTAGCCCTACAGGTTGGGTTTTTTTTCTTTTTAAATAAAAGTCCAAAGAAAACGTGCCTTATAGTCATCTAATTACTTATGCTACTGGTATCAGAAATAATAATGACAAAACGAAAATAATGAGATGCACTAGATTTAAAATCATCTAAATGTACAAAGAAACAAATCAAAGCTGCCCTCCCTCCCCTCAACTCCTTCTTTCAAAAGATACTGTTAATAATTCCTCATGGTTCTTTCAGGAAAGCGAAATCACACTCGTTCATGTGTGTGTGCACATTTGTGTGGGCACTGGTCATCAACCCTAATAACCACATTCTTGGCCTCCAGCTATGTGCAGTGTTTGTCCCATTGAATGGCTGCTCTAACACGTATTTTCCTACTGAAGCACAGGAAAAAAGATTTTTGACAGCACTGGTAATAAAAATCAATGATAAAAAAAAAAATCAATGATGAGCCCCCTTCTTGAGAGTGCAAATTCGAATGACACTAATTGTAAATGCTACTTTCCCTGCAGGCTCCAAGCAGGAAGGCCTGAGCTCAAAGCTATTACCTGAGCAGGACGGAGGCCTGCGTGGGGAACTTGGCCAGAATTTGTCTGGATGCTTCAGTTTTCACAAAAGATGCCAAAACTGCCAGGATTACTTATCTGAAGGTAAGGTTATTATTTTTGCAGGGATCCTGAGGAAGTATTTCTTCAGGGATCAGGATCTTCCTCTGGGGACTTGCTTTCCCTTCAGGTACCCACCAATAAAAGAAAACTTTCCCTTTAATGAATCAAGTTTTCAGCCGAGTGATCTTTCTCAATTTTTATTTTTGGTGTTTTGAAATGGGGTCTCGTTATATAGTTCAGTCTAGCTATTCTTTTTTTTTTTCGGTACTGGGGATCGAACTCAGGACCCTGCGCTTGCTAGGCAAGCGCTTATTCCACTGAGCTATATCCCCAGCCCGAGTGATCTTTCTTAGAAAGTAACAGTGGCTCCCCCTCATCTGCTCGGGTGGACTTCTCCCTCCCAGAGCTGCTGCTGCACACACCAATTCTATTTCTTTGCCTCTCTGCTCCCCCTCCTTCCTAATTTAAAATCACTCCTCCCAACCCACAGGTCTAGAATGCAAATTTCCTTACAAAGAAACAAGAAAAGTGTTTGATTCCTAGGCTTTTGGCTTTTGAATTTTATCTCAATAAAGCCCGAGGAAGGACTTTTTTTTTCGTCTATTTGAGACAGGGTCTCGCTATGCAGTCCAGGCTGGCCTTGAGCTCACTTTGTAGCCCAGGCTGGTCTCGAACTCACAACGATCCTTCTGCCTCAGCCTCCTCCAAGTGCTGGGTTTATAGGTGTGCGCCACCATGTCCAGCTAAGGAAGGACGTTGTAAGAGTGTGGCTAACGGTTTGGACAAGGTGGTTGAGAGATACAATGAGAACAGGGGTAGTATCTTGATGAGTTACCCCCGCACAGGAGTTTGTAACCTTCAGCAAGGCAGTTTTGCTGTCTTTGGCTGAATTGAGTAATGTCTCCATAAAGGGCTCAACACAGGCTTGGCATCGCACACCTGTGATCCCAGCACCCTCCTGCCTCAGGAGGGTAGATGTGAGTTCGAGGCCAGCCTGAGACCTTGTTTCAAAATAACCAAAAAAAGGAAAAGTAAGTAAGTAAGTAAGTAAACGAATGAATGAATGAATGAATAAAAATAAAGGACTCAAGATCACTTTTGAGTTCTACCAAAATTATTAATTTTTTTCGAGACAGTCTTGCTATATAGCTCAGGCTACTCACTGTGTATTTCAGGCTGGCCTCAAACTCATGGCAATCCTCCTGCCTCAGCCTTCTGAGTTCCGGGCTGGCAGGTGTGAGCCACTAAGCCCATGCTAACAAAATTATTTTACAAAGAAAGTTCAGGAAAGAGATTATAATGTTAGCTGCAAAATCACAGCTCTTGCACCCTTAATCTCTTCCAATGCAAGTTTACCTCAGCAGGAAGGGCGGTGACCGGAGTCCGTGGCAGCCCCTCCTCCTCCCACGCACCTTCTTTCCCAACCCTCCCACGCCTGTTTGCAGAAAGGGGAGGGGCCGGGGCTGTAGCCCAGCGGCCCAGCGCTTTGCTCAGCAAGAACAGGGTCCTGCATTTGATTTCTGGTACCACAAAAAGAGAGAAAAGGGAGAACACAACTGTTCTGACCTTCAACAAGGTAATCTGAAAAATACATTGGTTTTTAAAGTGTCTGTAGATGCACAATCATATTAATAAAGGTTACTTTTGGTTTTTAGACTAAAGATGACTTAATACTTCATCCTATATTTTCCAAACTTTTTTTTTTTTTGAGACAGGGTCTTGCTTTGTAGTTCAGGCTGGCATTGAGCTCACTTTGTAGCCCAGGCTGGTCTCAAACTTGCAAGGATCCTCCTGCCTCAGCTTTCCGAGTGCTGGGATTACAGCCGTGCACCACCACACCTGGCTTCCAAACTTTTTTTTAACCTAAAACTTACATGTATGTATATGTACACTGTGTAATATTAGAAATTATTATATATCTCTAAAATTAACTTGACCTTTTTTCTGGTGCTGGGGATTTAACCCATGGGTACTCCACCACTAAGCTACAGCTCAAGACCTTTTCATTTTTTATTTTAAAACAATGTCTCAAAAACAAAAAACAGTGTCTCGATAAGTTGTCCAGGCTGGCCTGGACCTTGCACTCCTCCTGCCTCAGCCTCCCAAGCCGTTGGGATTACAGGTGTGCGCCTCTGCGTCTGGCTTTTATTTGATCGCCCTGCTTGGGCTGGGGATGTAGCTCAGAGGCAGAACATTTGCCCCCTGGTACAGTTTGTATCCAGCTGTCCCCTCCAAGCCTCAATGTGCTCATAGGTGGGTTTTGGGGTTGGGGGCGGAAGGGGTATTTTCATGGGTGAGGTCCCCAGAGAAGGCCCGCAGAGCAGATCTCAGCAACAACAGCAAGTAGTGTCTGTTGTCCAGCTCGTACCTATTAGCCGCTGTCACAGTTACCTTCCGTGTACTGTCCCGACCGTCTAACCCACGCACGGGTGTCTATGCCAATTCATGCGTGGGTCAGTGTGCCCCATTGTGTGTCTACACCAAACAGCAGGGCCATGTCCCTGTACGTCCTCAGATGTCACAGCCTTAGAAGCAATCTGCTGCAGCTCCCACAGTGGGGTTTCTCAGTGGTGGCTCACTCTTGGGTGTTCAATAACCAAATCAGACCACTGATTGTTTTTTGTTGTTGTTGTTTTGTCTTTGTGAGACAAGATCTTGATATGCAGTTCAGGCTGGCCTTGAGCTCACTTTGCAGCTCAGGCTGATCTCAAACTTGCAAGGATCCTCCTGCCTCCGCCTCCCGAGTGCTGGGATTACAGGCGTGTGCCACCACACCCAGCCCCACTGATTGTTTCAACACGGCTCTGGGTGTGGATAATGGGAAGGCCCACCCTGGGTGTGGGTGGCGCCAACCAATAGGCTTGTAACCTGGGTGGGACAGAAGGGAGAGGGAGTCCTGGTTGCTGCCCGTTTCCTGCCTGTTGTGCTGTGGACTCTTTCTCCTCTGTGATCCCTCTCTGCATGCATCCCTGCCTTGGAGCCAGCTAAGTATGGATTAAAACTTCTATAAATTGTGAGATAAAATAAACCTTTCCTTCCTTAACTTGTGGGCTGTTGGATATTTTGTCCTAGCAACAAGAAAAGTAACTAAGACATCTACCATGTGCAAAAACCCCAACAGCCTAAAACAAAACAAAACTCTGAATCACACTGCTCAAGGTGACTGTGCTCTAAGACTGACTTTCTCTTTTACTCAAACAGGTCCAGGTTCTAAACACCCTCAGGCTTTGGAATACAAAAGGATATAAATTTACCGTCCTGCTTTAATAGTCTATTAAACCAGATGAGTATTTGTGTGGTTACTGAGTGAGCCTTCTCGGAGGCCAATAATACTCCCCTTTGGGCTGGGGATATAGCTCAGTGGAATAAGCGCTTGCCTAGCAAGCTCAGGGTCCTGAGTTCGATCCCCAGTACCGCAAAAAAAACAAAAACAAAACAAAACAAAACAAATACTCCCCTTCACCTTGGTGTAAACATCATCTGCCTGGGCTCTTGTTTCTGAATTTTAAGGTTGGCACAGCTTAAGGGGTGAAGTGTCTTGCTGGGATACAGAACAGGATGAAGGATGATCCTTCTCCCTCCTGCACTTCATCCCCTCTCTGCTTCATGGTGGTTTTGGTGGTTCTTTCTTTCTTTCTTTCTTTCTTTCTTTCTTTCTTTCTTTCTTTCTTTCTTTCTTTCTTTCTTTCTTTCTTCCTTCCTTCCTTCCTTCCTTCCTTCCTTCCTTCCTTCCTTCCTTCCTTCCTTCTTTTCTTTCTCTCTCTGTCTCTCTCTCTGTCTCTCTGTCTCTCTGCCTCTCTTTTTGAGACAGGGTCTCACTTTGCAGCTCAGGCTGGTCTCAAACCGACAATGATCCTTCTGCCTCAGCCTCCTGAATGCTGGGATTACAGGTTTACAGGTGTGCACCACCACACCCGGCTCATGGTAGTTTTCTGTGCCCCTTCTTTTGTCTTTTTTTTTTTTTGTACCAGGAATCAAACTTGGGACCTTGCATTTGCCAGGCAGGCACTTACACCACTGAACTGTATCCCTGCTATATCCCTGGCCCGCCCCTTCTTTTGAAAGCAGCATCCATTATATAAATGGACTCATCTACCTCTTCAAATCTTTCCAGGGCCAAGTTTTCTTTCCATAGACAAATCTATCCCGCCTGAGAGTGTGTACTGGAAAATGCTGACATCTAGAATCTGGTTGGTAGAAAACCTTTGAAGAGTATTGCATTTAGAAGCTTTGATTACAAACTGAGCTTTTTTAGTTATCTTTTCTATCAATCCAAGATAATTATACTTGTGGGGCAAAAATTACTTACAATTTCCCAATCTGTAATTTTCATGTAACTTCATAGAGTCTGGCCCTACTCAACAGTACATAATAAATCCAGCAGAAGGTCATATCCCTAGAGAAACAAATTTATGGGTGGACACTTTAGACAGTGTATGATACTGAAAGGACACATGTTTATTCTTGTGCCTTACTTCCAAGTTCTGCATAATTTTTTCACAATAGTGTTTCAATTTCTTATTCACTGTAGTTTGTGAGATTCAGCCATGTGTTTATGTGTTGCTCTAGTTCATTAACTCACTGTTGTATGTTGGTCTACGTAGACCTATCAGTTTATCCACTCTCTAGCTTAAGTGCCTTTAACACATTCACGATGGGGTCATAATTCATGTGTCTCGCTGCCAGGTGGCTCAAAACACTGATAAGACTGCATGTCCCAAGAGTCAAGCCGGGGGAATGTGTTGTCTTGAGGTTTGCTATTACAAACAACTCTTATCCATTTTACCAAACAGTAGTTTTCTCTTTTCAATCAATACTTGATAAAATTGTGCTCTAAAACTAAACACATAGCTATAATTATAATCTCATAATTGATAAAGATAAAATATTTTCGCAAATACCACTAATCCTTTTTCCACTATTTACTGTACATTTTTGGTCCCAATTTTAAGTGGATCCACTATAAGGGGTCTTTTCTTCTTTTCCCACATAATAATTACTAGGTCTGGACGTATACACCCAAATTCAAAACAGTTGTTTCCTTTTGAGGGTGTATAACGGGGCGGTGATGTGGGAGGGTGTAACAGGGATTCTGCCTTGGTACTGTTTCTTTGCCCTTAATACAGAGGACAGGCATGTGAGACATGGTAAGTTCTATCTCCAGCCCAGCTTCTGTTACATAAAACCTTGTAATTAACAGAGATTTAAACTGGATCTTATGTGAAACTGAAATGGGCAAAAGCATAAACTCTGGGCTTCCTGCTCTGGGCTTGAAGCCATGCCACCCACCTCCTGGCTTCGTAAGCATTTTCCTTACTGTTATTTCCTCCTCGCTAGACTGCCCTGATGTGCCTGAGCTACACAGAGAACTCAGGGAAGTCCTTCGGCTGGTCAATGTATCCAATCAACAGTACGCCCGGGCTGTGCAGATGACGCTGTATCACTTGGAAGACACCGTGTCTCTGATGGAGAGGATGAGACAGCAGTTCGGCTGGGTTTCCGACCTAGCAGACCAGTTCCCAGGAGCTGAGGACGTCTTTAATCCCATAAAAGTAATGGTGAGACCCAAGAGTGGACTCAGAGATTCCATGTGTGCACCTTGATGCTTCTGATTATTTATTACTTATATCTGATTCTGAAAACCAGCTGGAGGGCTACTGTGCATATTTCCATTATGAATTCAGTCTGATTTGATTTAATGCAATTCATGGTCTTCAGGAAACAAGAAACTATAAAAAAAATCAATTTAAAACAAAACATACTTTTCTAATCCAGAGACAGCTAATTCTGCTCATAGTTACAGGGCTATGACTGATTGAAGTAATCATGAAGAAAACTGGAAAACATCATTTTTAAGAAAGAAAACTTATGTGAAAAGGAGTTTGAATTCAAAATTTGACTGTGAAACTGAAAAGCTGAAAAAGCTTGGAAAAGTTCCTTGATCTTTCTAGGCCTCAGCTTTCTCACCTGTATAATGGGAATAGTAATAGCTATCTTAAAATGTTTCTCTGTAAACTGACTACAGAGATTCCTACAGGGACCAGGGATATAGCTCAGCAGCACAGTGCCTGCCTGGCAAGTCTGAGGTCATGAGTTTGCTTCCCGGTACCAAAAAAAGACAGAGATCCCTACAGAGTAAGAGCTCTGTAAATTATAGCTCTTGGTTTTTGACACAATAAACTGTTGAGTTACCTCGAAAACATATTTTTAATGATTTTTTTTTTTGGTACCGGGAATCAAACTAATGACCTCAGGCTTGCCAGGCAAACACTTATGCCACTGAGCTATACCCCCCAGCCCGAAAATATATTTTACATATTTATCTTCCCATAAATACATACTGTTATCTTAAATTGTACATAGACTCTGACTCCCATATTTGATCAAGAACTCTGGAGCTGGGGGTGCAGCTCAGTGGTAGAGCACTTACCTACCACATACAAGGCCCTGGTTTTGATCCCTAACACTGCAAACAAAACAAAACAAAACAAAACCCTTTCTTGCATAAAATAGTGACTTTCTTACCTGAGAAATGCACCTTCTACCACCACCACAGATATACATAGCATTAGTTACATAGATGCTCCACAGCAGTTCTTGATGAGGCTACTACGGGGGGCTCATGAACAGATTTGGACACCAAAATCACTGGGCAAAGGAAGTAAAGACACAGTATTTTGTGCAGCAAGACATGTTGGTGCCCTGCCTGATTCCTGGGGGCCCTTTTACCCAGCTCCTGCTCTCCTAATGGCTTCTTCTGTAACTTCCAGAAGGACCCCGCCCCTGGTGACGGTGCTCCGAGCTCCTGTAGGCTCAGGCTGGGCTCAGAGGCTGGCACAGCCTTGCTTAGCTTCTCCCTCTTCTCTGCTTTGCTTTCCTCAGCCCTTTCAAAATGAAAGCGCTGAGGTGTGAACGATCTCATTAGAATCTCAGGCTTAGCTTCTAGAGAATTTGGCCTGTGACATTCTATGATCCAACATTTTGCTCATTTTTCAGCCTGCAAAGTTGTAGGCCATTCATGATTTGAAAAGTTTCGGAAGCCACAAACATTAAAAACACAAGGAATAGGATAGAGAAGAGTTGGGTGCACTGCACTGTTATTACGCATGTTTTATGTCCATCGTGCGACATGGTATAAATATCTGTATGTAATGTAAAAGGTGAAAGATTTATACGATCTGAAGATAAACCAGAGTGTTGTACATAATGTAAACATGAATATTTTGAGTCGTGATGTGAAATGTGTACGTTACTACAGACAATAATCAAAGGGTTTTGAAAGCCACAGTTCCTGCGCAGGGCATGGTGCTACATGCCTGTCATCCCACATTTGGGAAGCTGAGACTGGAGGAGTGCCATGAGTTCAAGGCCAGTGTAAACTATAGTGAGATCTTGTCTCAAAAGAAAAAAGGCGTGGTGGTGCACGCCTGTAATCCCAGCACTCGGGAGGCTGAGGCAGGAGGATCACTGTGGGTTTGAGGCCAGTCTGGGGTACAAAGTGAGCTGAAGGCTAGCATGAACTGCATAGCAAGACCCTATCTCTTTTTTTTTTTTTTCGCAGTACTGGGGATCAAACTCAGGACCCTGTGCTTGCTAGGCAGGCGCTTATTCCACTGAGCTATATCCCCAGCCCTAGACCCTATCTCAAAAAGACAAAAAAGAAGCCATTGCTCCCATGCCTGCTGACTCTGACTCTACAGTTCCACTGCCATAGTCTAGAAGGAAAACAGAATTCAATGCATTTAATCATCCTCACACATACAGACTGCGGCTCAATGAAGAATGAAATTTTAAGAAAAATTTAGCGGGGTTTTCAAACTTTAGAAAGCCACAGCCAATATTTTTTTATTATTGTATTTTCTTTTCTGTGCTTCAATTTTCTCCCATTCTATTGAATAACAATAACAAATTTATCTAAAAATTTTTTTTTGTGTGTGGCAGTATGGAATTGAATCCAGGGCCTTGCACATGACAGGCAAGTGTTCTACCACTGAGCAACCAACATCCTCAGCCATTTATTTGGGTTTTTTGTTTGTTTGTTTGTTTTTTGTCTTTTTGAAGCAGGGTCTTGCTATGCAGTTCAGGCTGGCCTTGAGCTCACTTTGTAGCCCAGGCTGGTCTCAAACTTGCAAGGATCCTCCTGCCTCAGCTTCCCAAGTGCTGGGATTACAGGTGTGCCTGGCTATTAATTTGTTTTTGTGAAACAAGGTCTCACTATGTAGCCCAAGCTGGCCTCCAATTCATAGCCTCTGCCTCCCCAGTGCTGGGATAATAGGGATGTCGCATATGCCCGGTTTATAGTCTTCTTTTAAACTTTGAGAAAGGGTCTTGTTAAGTCACTCAGGCTGGTCTCAAACTCGTCCTCCACCCGCTTGAGCCTCTGGAGTAGCTTGGTGTATAGGTGTGCTACTATGGCTGGTTTAAAATTCTTTATATTGATATCAAGGCACCACTATGTGAAAGCCTCCACATAAAATACTGTTGTTCACTTATGCATCTGTGTAATCATCAGGGAATGTTCTGTCTTGGTTACTTTTCTCTTGTTGCTGGGACAAAATACCTGAGGCCCAAAATGAAGGAAGTAAAGGTACATTTAGCTCACAGTTTGTGGAGGTTTCAGTCCATACTGGGCTGGTTCTGAGGCAGAGCAGCACATGGCAGAGGGCAAGTGTTCATGGTGGCTGAACACAGCAAAAACAGTAAGAGCAAAAGGAGGAATGGCAGCCAGCAGCCTCTTTCCCTCCCTTACATTGTATACAAACTGCCTGCCCAAGGGCGGGTGCACTCACACCCATAATCCCAGCAATGGACCATGGATCAATCACAAACCCTAGAAGCCTGCCTGATGACGGCATGAGGATTTGGGAGGACATGCAGACACAAGCCATAACATGTTCTAAGAACTTTTTCTATACACCAGATCACATCATCCTCTGAGTATCCCTGTAAGGCAATGTCTGAGCTAATTTTTTGTTGTTAGAACACAGGAGGCCGGGCTGAGGGTGTGGCTCAGTGCCTGAGCTCATACTTGGCATGTGTGAGGTGCTTAGGGCTCAATCTCCAGTACCAAAATAAAGAAAAAAAAGACCCTGAAATTGCATAATTTACAAAGAAAAGAGTTTTGATTCACACTTCTAGGCAAGAAGCACAAGCTTCTCTGTGCATGGAGGCGGTGGAACGCAGATGTGTGGAAAGGAAGCAGGTAAGAGACCATGGGCAGGTAGACAGGGAGGGGCCAAGCTCTCTTGATAATACCAGTTTTCGTGGTGCTCAGCTAGTCTCTCCAGACCTCACTCACTCCCCCAAGAACTAATCTTTTTCTTCTTTCTGATGGTGCTGGGGATTGAACCTAGGGCCTTCACACTGAGCTACACCTCCAACCCCCCTACTTTTTTCTTTGAGACAAGGTCTCCCTAAGTCACTTTACAATCTTCTTGCCTCAGCACTCCCAGAGTGCTAGGATTATGGTGTGGGTCACCTTGCTCTAATTACTGTTTAAAGGCCCCACCACTGCTCACTAATGTGACACTGGGGATTTTTTTTCTTTGGGTACCAGGAATCGAACTCACAACCTTGCGCTTACCAGGCAGGTGCTGTGCTGCTGAGCTAGATCCCAAGCCCATAATGAGGTGATACTAGGAATCAAATTTCAAAATTAATTGTTTTGGGGGACAAACTATGTTCAAGCCACTGCAGGTAAGCAGAATTATTCTCATTTCCCAGATGGCACACAAAGAGGAGTAGGCAGCTTGTGTGAGCTCACACAGCTGTAAGAAGTGGAACACAGCTAAGGCAGGTGTCTCCAGAATCATCACACTCAACCACTCTGCTAAACTGCCTGTCAGTTATTTTTCTCAAAGCAGCTCTTTTTTTTTTTTTTTTTTTTTGCGGTACTGGGGATCGAACTCAGGACTCTGTGCCTGCTAGGCAGGCGCTTATTCCACTGAGCTATATCCCCAGCCCCTAAAAGCAGCTCTTATTTCATCATATAAAGATCAAACCCATCCAGCAGCAAGGGTTGGAGAGAAGCCTTGCATAGGAACTATACAAATGCCCCAAGTGAAACAATTACGGGCCCCAGTTATGGTGTATAGGTGTTTATCTTTGTGAAACTAGATATAAATGCTTTATTCAATTTTATGTATATTGTATTCATTAAAAATGAAAATGTCATGCAATCTATTCCTTTGTGTACTAGAATTACAAATTTACTGGTTTTAATTTGGACTTAAAAGTTTTTGCTTCAGTTTTTGTCTTTTGGAGTTTTGTTTTGTTGTGCTTCCTAAGGGAATTTGCTGGAAAACATTTTCAAAATAGTGCTGAGGTTACATCAAGTTGTATGTCATTTAAGTTTCACTTAAATTATTAAAATGATGTACAATACATGCACTTCAGAATTCAGTAAGAGCTAGGCATGGTGACACATATCTGTAATCCCAGTTTGGGAGGCTGAAGCAGGAGGATCACAGCAAGTTCGAGGCCAGCCTGAGCTATATAGTGAGTTCAAGGCCAACCTGAACTACATTAGTGAAACCTGCCTCAAAAAAAAGAAAAAAAAAAATTCAGTAAGACAGTAACTCATGTCCATTTTGACCGACAAGTTCTTGTCAAAATCACGCAATCATAGTGTATATTGCCTAGAAAAATGTGATGTGAACTTGGCACTCTACACTGGTGGCTGTGGCACAAAGAGCACTCACTAAACATTTCACCTGATCACTTGTTTTTTGGCTCCTCTTACAGTTACGTGGTGCCACAGGGCAAGTTCTGGCTAACGAAATGTGAGCAAAATGACGAGCATTATTTTTAGGGTGATGCAGTGAAGAGCTTACATGGCACGTGCTTATTCGCATGCTTCCCCTGCTAAGTACACAAGGGACACCAGGTGTCCATCCCCATGCTACAGCCGTGAGATGACACATTTCTGCCACCTGGAATCTAGCGTCTTCATAAAGAGATGAAATTCTTTTTGTATAAAGCTACTGGGATGTTGGGGCTAATTTGTTACTTCACCACAACCTAGCCTTTCCCACTAGTGTGGTGTTAATTTCAACGTGCACTGGGAGGTAGTGAGCCTTTTGCTATGTAACCCTTCTTCTCTAGGTAGCTCCAAGTGATCATGAAGGAAATTCTTCCCACCAAGATGACACAATGATTCCTTCAAGCTTTCTGTCTTCCCTTAACTTCACACTCAGGAGTCCTCTTGAAAAGAGGGCTGGCAGCTCTAACTTCATTGATTATGTGGTAGAGAAGGTTCTTCAACACTTTAAAACTTGGTAAGCATGTTGCAATGCCTTTTCTGATGGGAATAAATGATTTGTAAAGGGAAAAAAGAGAACTAGTTTTAAAACCTCAAAATATGTTTAACTTCAAATTAACCACACATGGGAACAAGATTACACTTTCTACCTATCAAATGTGCAAAATTTAAGAAGCCCACACTGGTGATGTCTGTAATCCCAGCACTCTGGGATGCTGAGGCAGGAGGATCACAAGTATGAGCTCAGCATGGGCAACTTAGTGAAACCTTGACTCAAAATAAAATACTGAAGGATGTAGCTCAGTATGAAGGCTCTGGGTTCCATCTCAAGTACTGCAATAAACAAACAGCCCCATAAAATCCTTGGAAATTTTTGTTATTGGTGAAAACATAAAGAAGTTTTGCCTTCTTGAAAAGTTGATTGTATATATTGTCATTGAAAAATCTTTTTTGTATTATTCTACTTCTGGAATCAATTCTAAGAAATAAATTAAAATTTGATCTAATATGTATAAAATTATTTAAAATAGTAAAAATACTCTTAAACAAAAGGAGCAGATAATAGCTAAATTAAGCAGATCACAGCTAAGTACACTCACTATATTTTAAGAAACCATTGCCAGGCGTGGTGACACATGCCTGCAACCCAGCACTTGGGAGAATGAGGCAGGAGGGTCACTGGGAGTCTGAGGCCAGTCTGGGCTATGGAGTGCTTTTAAGGCCAGCAAGCCTGTCTTACCCCTCCCTGCTGCAAAAAGCCCAAATATCAGAAGTAGTTATAAAATTTAAATAAGGACATGGCAACTACTGCAACAAGGTTTTATTATATGCCCATCTTTGAGGTAATATTATTTTGTTCATTTTATTTTTATTTATTTATTTATTTATTTATTTATTTATTTATTGCGGTACTGGGGATCGCACTCAGGACCCTGCACTTGCTAGGCAGGCGCTTATTCCACTGAGCTATATCCCCAGCCCACCTATTTTGTTCATTTTACAGAAAAGGAACCTGAGGCTCAGGGTTCAAGGTTAAATGAACTGCTGATTGTGGTGACACATGCCTATAATCCCAGCTCTTGGGAAGCTGAAGTATAAGGATTGTGGCAAGTTTGAGCCTGGCCTTGGCTACACTGAGTTCCAGGCTGCTGTGTCCAGCATAGCTCTCAAAGTTCCTGGGGGGGAAGGATGGTCAGCAGATGCAAAAATAAGAGACAGAAAACTGAGGTCAGGTGGAGCCCTCTCTGGCTGAGAGGAAAAAGACCTGTTCAACCACCATATCATGGTT
Organism: Dinomys branickii; assembly: GCA_004027595.1. Lineage (NCBI taxonomy): Eukaryota > Metazoa > Chordata > Mammalia > Rodentia > Dinomyidae > Dinomys > Dinomys branickii. Next base: position 732 of record PVLD010014313.1, on the reverse strand, counting down.
ATTTATAGCTCAGGAGGGTGATGTCAATTTCAACCCCACTGCCTACCGTGTATGGCTCTCCTTAGCACCTTGCCTTCTGGGAGCTGGAACAGCTTGTTTTCATGGCTTGCCTCACAGGTATGATCAATCTCCATCTTTAGTGCTCCCCACATCTCCCCCTTTTCCTGTTTTGTGGTTGCACGTGATGGGTGGTCAGTTGAAGGTGAGGAACTGGAGAAGCTGTAGAAGGACTCTGTAGTCCTATGGAGGACTCTGTAGAAGACCTTCTCATTCTTGAACCCTTTTGAGTGAAGTTACTCATTTAGGCTGAAGATTCCCAGTCCAAGCATTTCAGGTCCCTGTGTTCAGCAATTTAACCCTATGCAGCCCATTAATCCATAACAGTAGTCAGTTCCAGTGTAGTGGGCAATTATCAGAACGTGTTAATGATTTGAATTTTACATCTAACCTATTACTATGGCATTGTTTTACACATCTTGTGATTATACTTTTCTGTTGGATGTTCAAGACCAAGGTAAGGTGAGACCTGTATTAATCAATTTTCTGCTATTTACCAAGGTCAGTTAAGTCTCCTCAGGAATTACCTTGGAACCATGCACAGTATCTCTTAGTACTTCAGTCAGTCTCAGCCATCTGGATGAGTCACAACCACTGCTTGACTAAGCTGCTTTCTGTGAAAGCTTGGGAGACTTTTTTCTTAGTGATTCTCCTTAGGCATGCTATACATTGTTT
>PVLD010014312.1:0-52835 GCA_004027595.1 Dinomys branickii | reverse complement strand
AAAAAAAAAAAAAAAAAAAAAATCCAGCCAATGAGCACAAAATCAGCTGGAAGATACCAGGAAAACTCCTCTGCTGCCAAGAAGAGGGAAACAAGGTATTTATATCCTCTTCTGTGGTCCTAAATATTATTACCTTCATATAATGCCTGCAAGGTTTGCAGCCACCTTGAGTCTATGAGGTAAGAAAAAAGCCCATCCGAGAATGGCAGAGCAGAAATCAAGAAGGAAAATGAGCTCTTGTTATCAGTATTCTTAATTTTTTAATGCAGGAATCATCCTACCTACACAATTCATATTATGTGAGTCAGGAAGTGCTTATTTTATTTTATTTTATTTTTTATTTTTTATTTTTTGGCGGTACTTGGGATTGAACTCAGGACCCTGCGCTTGCTAGGCAGGCGCTTATTCCACTGAGCTATATCCCCAGCTCCGGAAATGCTTATTTTAAAAAAGAAAATCTGTTGATATTACTTCCACAGAAATTCAAATAAATGGCAATAACATGGCAGATAATAATGTTGAAAGTAATTGACCACAATTTTCAAAACTTAAATTATCCAGAGGATCCCAAGTGCTCAGATGATGGAATGCTAACGAGACTGCCCCTACCTGACAGCAAATAGAATGGCATAGACAGAAACGTTACAGAAGAAATGACATGTGCAGTCTAATCTCCATGGTCACGTAGGGGAGGTCTGGTTCACATTCTTCAAGGACAGTGTCTCCAGTGTGTGTATCCTGCTTCTCAGGGTATATTGATCATGTTTATGTCATGTGCTCAAATTACTACACTAGAAAATGAAACTTCTATAACTGGTTGACATCGGTCGTTCTCCGTCTCTGATATCTCATAGTGCTGCTTACAAAATGCAGGGTTACATGAGCTCCACAGCAAACCAATGGAATCCAGATGATTAGGGCTGAGGCCTGGCTCTGGCACATTTTACCAAGTTATACACAAGTTTCACAGGCTAGTTAACTAAGGTTCAAACATCTACAACACTTGAGGTTGATCAAAATTGGGATTCTTCCAGAAAGCAGGAAGAGGTGATTAGTTGTTAATAGGCAATTTATTCAGCTAGAGACTATGCTAATCACTTTATATGGATTTGCTCATGGAGTCCTTCCAACAACCTAAGCCTCTGCAGGTCCTCATCTTCTTCCTGATTTTATCAATGAGGAAATCAGGGCTCAAACAGGCAAAGGAAGCTAAAGAAGGCCACAGTGATCATTGCTGAGCTGAGATAGGTACTGTCCTGAGATGTTCCACTCTGGGGAATGTCCTCTTCTTTATTTTATTTCTTAATTTTATATTAATTGACACAATTACTGTATGTGTTTATGTATATAATGTGTAATTTCTAAATCAGGATAATTAGCATTTTTATTAACTTCAAACATGTAATATTTCTTTGTGTTGGGAACATTTAAAATCCTCTTTTGTAGCTGTTTTGAAATATATGATAAATTGCTGGTCCCCTACTGTGCTACAGAGTGCTAGAACTTTCTCCTCATTTCTAACTGAATTTTGGTACCCGTGATTCAATCTCTTTCCATCCCTTTATCTTATTACCCTTTCTGGCCTCTTGTGATGACTGGCCTGTTCTTTACTTCTGGGAGGTCAACTCTTTTTAGCTTTCACCTATTAGGGAGAAAAAGTGGTACAGTTTTTGTCTTTCTATACTTGGTTTATCACACTTGACAGAATGTTCTCTAGGCTGAACCAAGTTTCAGACACAAGATTTCATTCTTTTTATGGCTGAATAATATTTCATTGTGTACATATACAACATTTTCTTCATCCCTTATCTTTTGATGAATGGACTGATTCCACATGTTGGCTTTTGTGGCTAGAGTTGCAGTAAATACGTGAGTGAAGGTAGTTCTTCCACATAGTTAATTCCTTTCTTTATCTATCACAGTTCATGCTTCAGTAGTGGGACTGCTGAATTATATGGCAATTCTATTTTTAGTTTTGTAAGATATTCATACCATTTTCCACAATGGCTATACTAATTTATATTCACACCAGCAATGCATATAAGTTCATCTCAGAGAATATCCTCTTTGCACCAGTTTTGCTAGTGTCTCTATGGACAAAAAAGCTGTCTTGGGCTGTATCTTGTGGTCTTAATTCTGAAAACATTCATTTTGGAAGGTCAGTTTCTCACACCGTGAGCCTGACTTTGTGATCCCCTAGGTGGCATTGTATCGTCAGCCATTGACTTCATGACTCCTCACTGAGCATCTGCAGTGGGGCCAAAATTGTTCACTGTAGAATCTTATTTTAGTCATTAGGACACAGAGGACGTTGACTTCATGGAACTTTATCATTTAATAAACGGAGACAAAATGAAAAAAATACATATATACAATAATTTCAGATGGTGCCATGAAAAACAATCAAGTTGGATGATGTGATAGAGAGAGATTGGAAGTGGAATGTCATTTGAAGTAGAGAAGGTTAGGAAAGTCACTCTGGGATCATGACACTGGAACTGAACTCTCAAAGGCTAGAGGGTGGCACAGCCTTCCAGGAGGAGGAAGCAGCTTCCCTGGTTAAGAATGAGTTGACATTTGGGGGGATCAGACAGGAAGTCTATGCGCCTGGAGTAAGTGGAATGATAAGAGGCATAGTAGGAGATGAAATCAGAGATACAGAGAAGACAATTGCCTTAGTTAGAGTGGGCTAAGGGGTGGCTTCCCAAATATGAGTTGGCTTCAGAGCTCATATATGTGACTGACTATATTTGGGTAAACAAATATAAATATTATAACTGAGCATCTTATGATGAGAGTACCCTGGGTTGAGGTGGGCTCGAGATCTTATCAAAAGTGTCTTTATAAGGAAAGAGAAGGGGACAAGGCACGAAGAGGAGAAAGTGATATGAAGGTGGGGCAAGAGACTGCAGTGATGCACCTGCACTACTGGGGATGCCAGGAATTAACTGCGGCCACCAGAGGAGAGGAGAGCAAGGAACAGGGCCTGCTCTGAGACTCCCTCCAGAAGGAACCAGCTCTGGTGAATTTTAGTTTTGACTCCTAATTTCCAGAACTGTCTGTTTTTCTAGGCCACCATGTTGGCAGTGATTTATCAGAGCACCCATAGGACTCTAATATGGACGTCATGACACTAGCAGCTCTCCATCACTCTGCTCTGAGCTGGTGTTCCATGCTGGCATCCCATCCAGTTCCTGAGGAGCCAGGCCAGACTGTCAGGAACTGGTTTCATCCGTAGGAACATCTGCCTCTCAATCCCAAATGTTTGAGAAAATGTATAAGATACCATCATCTCCCTGAAACTCAATTCACTTGAATTTGCACTACTTGAAAAAAATTACATCTGTATATTTGAAAATTCAGTTCTATTGCCGAGCACATGTTGGCAACCAACCTTGCACCAAGCTGAAATTATCTTTCCAGTATTATCAAGATTCAACAGTAGCATTAATTGTGCTGGGACCAACTCTAATAGCTTCAAATAATTGTTAGCAAGTGCTCATTATCTCTTTTGAAAACCCTAAAGATGTATCTTTTAAGACATTGGCTCATTGAGATGGGAAAGGATACAGACTTTCATTCTTGAGGCTGACATGAGTCAGGGCATTGTTCAGAAAATAAACGTTTGTGGATCTGTGGGTGCCAATTTGAAATACTGATTGTGTGGATGATTGCTAGGCTAGGCTTTGTTGAGATACCAAACCTCAGCTTTCAGGTATGAGGTCCAAAATAAAACATGGAAAGTGAGATGGAAACTACATTACTTTGTTCTCTAAGGCCCTAAGCATCTTTCAGGAGCACCTTCCTCTCATTTCCCAGACCCCATCATCCATACATTCAATTGCTCCTCCTAGAAACAGAGGGAAGAACCAGAAGCTCCTTCTCTTGCAGTGAGCCTCTACTTCAGCAGAGTAACTATTTCTTTTCCTTTCTAATATGATAAGGCTTTACTAGAAGAGATCATTCAGATATTACCATAATTTCTACCTGCAATGCCAAACAGAAACACTGAAACGTCACCCAAGATTCGGAGGCAGATTTATTTAACAACGAAGGGCACTGACCAGGACCATTCCCAAAATATCAGGCCCTGAACAGTGGTGGACTAACATCTTTATAGGGTCTGTAAGTACAGAAACACAGTACTTGGTTGTTTCTAATTTGTTCTTACAATACATATCATAGTGACCAGCTATGCATCACGGAGACCAGCTATTTCTAAGAAACAGAAGTAACTGGGACTGTAACAGGAACTGAAGTAAACTGGAGGTTACTTGGGCAACTAACAAATTGAAGTGTATGGACTGGGGGAGAATTTTCTTTTGTACCCCCACCATCCAGTCGTCTGTGCATCCGTGGATCCACCCAGCTTTGCATATACACACATATACGTGATGAAGGTGTCTAATTCTTCATTCTCCACCATTCAATTACAAATACTCCCTTTTCATTTCTGTTTCCTTTCTTCTAGAACCCTCACCATCGCAAGCTTCTGTATCTCTCTACTATCATTATTCATATTTATATTATTTATATTTATTGCCCTCTGATGCTTTTACAGAAAACTTCTAAAAACAATGTTCTATGCACCCATTCTTTCATTTTTAATCATCATGATGATCAGCCTTTCCACTGAGTTTTCATTCTGAAGTTTAATTATAAATTATGACTCCAGGTCTTTTGTAAATTTTAGTTTTTACCTAGGACCTTTATCATCAGTACTATTTTTTGATGGTATGGCGGTATCTGTCCTCTATAGGTGACTACCACATGAGGATGAACTATGTTAGATTAGGTGAACATGGTCAGGAGCTGGCCAACCCATCAAGACCTGTTACAATTGTTTCTGTCCCTACCAAGGTGATTCTACCCTGAAGATTCCCCATAGCCTCTAGGTGGTACTGCTGCTTCTTTGCCCTGCTGTAGCAAACAGAATAGGTTACTGTCCCAAGGAAAATATCACAAAGAGGAAAGAGCATAATTCAAACTCCCTACCAGTCTAATTCATGTCCGTGGGCCTAGGCCCACTGGTCCTCCACACCACTTTCCCCCGCAACAGGACTTAGCTACTTGTCATTTTCTTATGAGTCTTCTGAAGATGTGGGTTTGGAACCTAGAGGTCCTTTCCAGCTTTGGCCTGTCTCATCTCCCCTGGCACCCCCATCATGGGAAGAGCACTCCTTCCTGTTGCTGTTTCACCCCTTACCACCTGGGTGCCTCCCTAAGAACTGTCTTTCTTTGAACAAAAATAACACATCTCAAACTTAGAGCCTTCAATAGGTAACATTCTTCAGCTGTTTTTTAAACAGCGTTGCTTTATCTTCATTGTGTTTTAATAAGGAGTATATTCCACATATGACATCTGTTACTATAAAAGGTGGCAATATTTTTCCTTCTACAGAAATAATATGCAGTTTAATTTTGGAAGGAAAGATGAAGAAAACGGTCCCTACTAATGATGGAAGACACATGTGTGGAAATTATGAGCTACTGTATGAATGGAAAAGACAGAATCTAACCCTCCCAACATTCCTTCAAGTGGAGACAAATGTTCCTATTTCCAAGAGGAGCCAGGGTTTTAGTGACTTTGAGAAACTGCTACAGGCAGCCTACCCGGAGCAAAGGCCTCCAAGCAGCCCGAATGAGCCCAGACCAGGAATCACCTGCTACTCCCAGCACTCTGCCTCTCATGCTGGTGAGATTGACCTGGCTTGCCTCCTAGCACAGACTTGGGATTTTGCCAATCCTTGTCTTATTGTAAGTGGTCAATCAGACATCTAAATGTCTAAATCGAAACAGAAGAGTTGTTGTTCATGGAGCTCTCATATGACATGCTATCACAATTGCTCTTGTCACCTCTATGGCCTCATTAAATTCTCTCAATGACTGCATCTAGACCTCATCTTTGTGTGCCATTTCACAGATGAGTAAAACTGAGGTTGAAAGAGGCTAAGTGACTTGCCCAAGCCCACTTACTAAATGAGTGGCTAGAGTGGAATCCTCGTCTGTCTCCAAAGCTTAAAATATTTCAGCCTCCTCTTATCTCTCCTAATAAGAGATGACAAATTGTCCAACAAGTTCCATTAGACTTTTTTAACCTATAAGATGGAAGAGAATCAAAAACATTCTATAGAAATATTCCATCAAAACATACTTTAAAATATACAAGGAGTTTAAAGGCCTCATGTCCAACAACCAGGGAAAGGAGCTGCCAGCTGCAGGAACTAGAGGAGAAGGGCACCCGGTCTCCTCAGTGTCAGTGGTGGCAGTGAGGTGTGCTGAGTTGTGTTGCCTTAAAATTTGTGTATTGATTCCCTCATCCCCAGGGTGGCCATATTTGAAATGGGATCTTCAGAATGCGACTGAGGATAAACAAGGTCATAAGAGAGGGGCTCTGAGGATTCCTTAGGATCTGCGTCCTTGTGAGAAGCGGCACTGGAGTGCCACCTCAACATATGCATCAAGGAAAGGCCTTGTGGGCACACAGCAGCTTTCTGCAAACCAGGAGGAGAGGCTCTGCCAGCAGCCAAACCCTGCTGGACCTTGATCTTGGGTTTTCCAGTCTTCTTACTGGAGAAAAAACATTCCTGTTTTCTGTTTATCAGCCAACCAGCCCATGATATTTTGTTATGGTGGCCAGAGCAGACCAAGCTGCATGGAAATTATATTCATTTGTCACCAAAGTCAGGTATGACCAGATGAAATCTTGTTTAAATTAGCAATGGAGTTTCTTATGATTATTTCTCTGGGGAGCCTCCTTGGGGCCCAGGAGAAGCTTGAAATGTAAGGCCTGTGTCTCCACAGACTGTCACAAATGACCGCCCAGAAAAATCCCAGCGGGACACTGTAGGCATGAGGAGGGCTCCTAGCACTGGGCATTGCTCCAAGACAAGCCTCCTGCTTCCTCCTACTTTGCCTTTTATGTTCCTAAAATGGAAATCATTTTATTTATTTCTTCTTTTTCTTACAAAAATAACACACACTCCATATAAAAATAAGTCAGCAATTTTAGGAGGTACAAAGAAGGAAGTAGAAGCTTGTTCAGAATTACGACTGTAGAAATGTCACTGCTCATTTCTCCAGATCTAATTTGTGTGTTCATTTCCATGTGTACATATACACATAGGGATTATGTATGTGCTTCAAAAATAAAAACTGGATCAGATTTCAAACTCCAATTTCAAACCTGCATTTCTCACTAGGGAAAATCGTCAGTGTAACTGAAATCATCTCTGAAGCCAACTTGCTTGGTTTCGATCCCAGGTATACACTGACAGGGAAGACTTGGCTTCTTTATGGCACCAATTCCTCATCCAGAAAGTTAGTAAGAATAGCTCCTATTTCTTCCAATGCTTTGAAAAATCTAGTCTAGGATACAGTAAGCATCATAGCAGAGTCTACTGTTCACACACACAGTCCTGTCCATGCTGAGTCCAGTCAGTGTGTATTTGCTTTCACGTCTTCAGCTTGATAGTGCAGTTCTGCTCGGGTGGACAGACTTGGCTGGGATATCGACTGTACATGAACATGATCTATGGTCACCTGCCCTAGGGTTGGTGCTGGCTGACCTGGAATGGGCTCACCCATACCTTGGTGGTTGGGTGGTTGCCGACGGGGTGGTGGTGACAGTGACAGGGTCCCATGTCACTCATCACTCAGCAAGCTGCCCTGTGCAAGGACAACAGTGGAAGCAGCAGCAGCCTTCTGCAGTTGTTGGTGTGGGCTAGCCCATACTCCACCGCATGTCACTGCCTTGAGAAAGCAATGAGGTCAGCCCGCATTCAAAAGGCAGGGAAACTGATGCCACCTCTTGGTTAGAGAAGCTGTGAAGTCACTGTTAAAGTTTGAATCCAGAATGTTCCTCAGAGACTCACGCATTGACGGCCTGGTCCCCAGGGTAGCAATTTTCAAAGGCAGTGCTTTTGTGAGGTGATTGGATTATGAGGGCTCTAGCTTCATCAGTGGATTAAGCCATTAATGCATTCATAATTTGATAAGCGTATTGGGAAATGGAGGGAGTTTTAGGAGGTGAAGCCCAGCTGGAGAAAGGTCACTGGGGGCTTGAGCTGGGAGGATGTATCTTGTCTCCAGGTCCTATTCCCCCACCCCTCCTTTCCCCTTCCTGGATGTTATGAGATGAACAGCTTTCCTCACCCAAATCCTTCAGCCGTGACGTTTCTGCCCTAGCGCAGGCCTAGGGCAGTGGAGCCAGCTGGCCATGGTCTGACACCATGAGCCAGACAGACCTTTCCTCCTGTAAGTTAATTATCCCACCTATTTTGTCACAGCAACAGAGAGGTGAGTAGCAGTCAAACTGCAAAGTTATGGGTGTGGGGAGAGGTAAAGACTTGGGAACATTTCTGAAATCTATCTAGCACATTCACATACTACAGATAAAGAAAACGAGGCTCAGAGAAGCCCGCAGTAGGGTTAGGACTCAAGCTAGGGAGTGCTCTGTCATACTAAGGAGCACAACGCTGCCCTTTACCTAGCTGGCCCCGTGGAGAGGATCTTTCCTTGACTGGTAGAAGTACATAAAGAAAGCTACTAACCGAATCTGCCTCTGAATCCAAGTCTGCCAAAAATTTAAGGATCCTTTCTGCCTTCTTCTCTTCTTCCTCAGGCTCAGTTAGCCAAAGCTTCCAGGGGAGAGACAGCGGCAGCTTCTAAATGAACAGCCAAGTCCCGAGGCACCATTCCTCCCCGACCAGGGCTTTTCTCTGACTATGGATGGGGCAGAGTCTTACCCCATGCAATCTAGACCTCAGACCTTTCCCATTTCCTTTCTGCAACTCCAAGAGAACCACAACTCACTCCCAAGAGAGCTGAATTCCAGGTAACACTTAGGGTTCTTCCATAGGGTAGGCGAGTGCTGCTTGGTAGAACAGGGCACTGGGCATTCCTCCCCAGCTGCTGCTGACTGGGAGTCTCTTTGTGCCTATGTGAAAGGGAATCAGGAAAAAAGCTGAGGATTTGAGGGGAGGAGAACGACTCCTGGCTTTAACAAAAGGGACTGGATTCAATCTGAAGAAGCAGGGCAGAAATTCATAGTATGGCTCCTGCTTGCCCAGACTTGAGTCCTGAATTGTATTTCAGGACTCCAACTTCCTTAGGGAATCCGCTCCAGTGCAATCTATGTCTTGTCCACACGAACTTGGTACTAGACCCGCCCCTATCTGAAGACCAATGTGACTATTTACCATGTTAGTACAGTGAGGCGATACAGTGTCTCTTCCTCTCTCTACCTATTTACCTGAAGTTAGGTTTCCGTTAGTTGAAACCAGCAGTCCTACCTGAAATAGAAACTGAATCATGGCTCTGTCATTCTTTCCCATTTGCAATACATCTGCTTCTTCGCTCCTCAACTACTAAGTAACATTGTTAGGCACATCAAGGAATTCAGGGAAGATATAAGGAAAGCACCCGCTGCACTAGCTGTGTGTCTGAGCAGCCCATAGAACCTTGTTTCTTTGTGTGTGTGCCAAGAATTGAACCCACAACCTTGCACTTGCCAGGCAGGCGCTATGTCACTGAGGTGTATCCCCAGCAGCCCATAGTATCTTAACACACAAGCACACACACACACACACACACACACACACACACACACACACATTTCCCCCTGGAAATCAAGGTGAGATGGAACTTGATCATGTAATATTATATCTAACAGAAGTCTAGAGCCCATCCCAAGTTTTCAGCTTACTACCTGGTAGGGGAAAGGTAGTTATGGTTTTGAGATCACCTCTGACTTCACGATCCTGATTTTTCTCAGGCCGCCTCTGCTGAAGCCGACCCTACAGCAGTCTGAAAGGCAAGGCCTCTTAAAGTGCAAAGGCAAATTAGCGAGGGGAGATTTGCTAATTTAATAACTGTAGCATGGCTACAAGGCAGCTGCACAAGCAACTTCAGGTTGCATTGCCTTTCAAATTTCCATTCTACCCTAAGAAACTGCCCTCCACCTATCGCCTTACAGGATGTTGGGCCTCCTGTACCCCTTCCTTTTAATCTCTCCATTCCTTCTTCTCAGGAGCCCTGTGCACATCGTTATCATTCTTCTGCCTGAGGGCTGACTCTCTCCCTCCACCCCCACCTCTCCGGGCCACACCAGTCTCCTCAGGCTTACCTTCTCCACCAAATGCTTCTCCAATGCATTATTTGAGACTCTAAGAGAAATTCAGGTCCATATTTCCACCTTAGCTTGTCTGCATAAAAAAATACGTCAGAGGAGAATCACCTCAACATATCCAGCCAGCAGTGGCTGGTCAGATTCTTAAAAAAATACTGTAATATATTTCTAACCGAACTTCAGTAGAATATATTACCTCTTTGTATAAATACCCCATAAAACAAAATTAAGGAGAGTAAAATTTTATTACTGACCCACAGAGTGGTCATAACACCAATCTATTCTTAGACTTACAGAACCTGGGATTTTTCTAACAATACATCAACTTAGAAGGTGACTAAGCAATCTGACTCTATCCTTTCCTTTTGGAAGAACGTTAAGCACACTGCGTCTTCCTAAATGTTGATCTCAGACCTCAGAGGGGTTAAGACCTCAGAGAGGGTAATTTCTTCAAGTTCATAAAGCTGGAAAGAGGCAGAGTAAAGATTTAGACTCAGCAATGTGCAAATGCAAAGACAATTGTCATTTTTATAATTGTACCTCTCTACCTGGAGATCCTGAAGGCAGAGATTTAGGGATTCCAGCTTGTGGAGAGAAGAGTACCTGCAGATTCCAGAAAACACTTTGCTAGATATCATCTGTGGCTTGTCACAGGGCTCTTGACCTAAAAGATGACCATAGATGCAGTGGAGTGTATTGGTGGCAGATAGGTGACCTTCACCTCCTCCAAGGCAGTAAGCATGCTTGAGAAGTCACACCTGGTATTACTGAAAATCTCCTGCAGTATTTTTCCTGTGCAAGATGGCCCTTGGAATGCCCTCAGAGCAATTACTCCTATAAAATGACCTGACTGAAACATGGCCTTTAAAAGATGAATATGATCAGACTTAATTTGGCTGTAGTCATTGAAGGCATTGAATCATCAACCTTTTATTTGACCCTGGGAGCTTCTAATCAAGCCCTCCCCTATTCCGGAGCAGAAAGAATGTAATCTATGTGTCCACGTGGCTTTCATGTTCATTCTCAAGCTAGAAAACTAGTAATGCTCACAGCAGCTCCACAATGGGAAAAGGAGGTCTTTTCAAACTTCTTCCTGCAAATTTCTGGCTCAGTTTTCTTGGAAAGCAATTAACTAAGCACGAAAGCCCAAAGTGATAAGACTTTAGTAATAACTCTGGAAGAGACATGGTATCATGCAGTGGCTGCAAACTTGAATCAGGCTGTCTGGATTTACACAGGCTCACTTGGTCATTCATTTCATAGACATTTATTGCACACCTACTGTGACTGTTAATCATGATATGTCAACTTGAATAGATTAAGAAATGCCTGGCAGGTTAGTAAAGTACAATTATGGATGTGTCTATGGATAATTGACATGCAGCCCAGCAACCTGAAGTGAGGATGGCCCATGTCAGATGTAGGTAGCACCAACAAATACGCTCATAGCCGGGGTGAGTTAAGGAAGTGTGCTCACTTCTGTAGTCATGGCCTTTGGACATCATTCATTTCTGCAGCCTTCCAACATAGACTTGCACTGGCAATTCTACAGTGAGGTTTTAGGCCTTGGACCTTGGACTGATGCTCAATCCTTGATCCCTCTTATTTTATGGCTTCTATCTTCTTGGATTGATCAGCTATGGCTCCTCCGGCTCTCTAGCACATAGATGGCCTTTATGGATTCTCCTGCCTCTGATCTTGCAGGCTGCCAATTGTGGAATCTCTTGCTTCTGCTCCTGTAAGCTTACCTAATAAATAAATCCCTTGCATAATTATGCATTTTTTTCTACTGATTTTATTCCCCTAAGGAACCCTAAATAATACACAGACTATGTGCCAGACTCTGTTGGATGCTGGAGCTTACAATAGTAACCAGAATAGAATTCTTACTTTCATAATATTTCAGGTTAAGTTCAGAGAGAGACACAGTAATAGGTAAGAACATCACGGCAATAGCAGTTAGTGCCATAAGGGAGACAAACCAGATGGGCCAGAGGGGCTGGGGCTCTTGTCCTTGGGCTGGGGAGAGGTGAGGATAATTTTAGGCTGAAGGTAACTTTAAATCTAAAATCAGAAAATGAGAATATGGCAGTTATGGAAATTCCTGAGAGATGAAATCCTGGAAGATACTGGCATTCAATGATTATGACCTAAGCAATGTCTTAATTCTACGGAGATTCAGTATTCTCATCTATAGGCCAGGGAGAATAAAAGACCAGTGACAGGATGCAGTTCCTTAGTTCATAGGAAGTCACAGCCCATTGTGTTAGTCTGAACCACAGAAAACTGGCAGACAGTGGTTTTAACCCACAATGTGACTGTGCTAGATAGTTAACTATATCTCTCTTCAATCAGCTATTATGAATCACAATTGCTGTTTATTGAATCCTTGGTGTATGGCAGGCCTGGCCCACTTTTCTTTTCTCTAATGCTGTTACTAATGCCTATAATTTAACAAAGTGCACATTAGGAGCTGCACTTCCTAAAGGAGGCTCAGAGAGGTTAGTGAGTTGTCCAGGGCCACAGGTCAGAAACTAGAACCAACTCAACCCAAAACATCAGTACTGCTGCTCCCTGTTTCCCTGCCGTGAGGTCCCAGCGCAGCATTTTACTCCAAAGATACTGCTTCAACCTTCTGAGCGCATGAATATGAGTGCTGCCTTCCTGTGTCTGAGATGGCTAAGGATGATGGGAATTACCCCAAAAACATCTGTGGCCAGCTCGTTACTTCACTGCCCACTTAGCATTTATAAGACTCACGAACCTCCTGCTGCTGATACATAGAAAACATTTAAATAACGATTTACATTATTTTTAAAAGATAGAGTTGTGCCGGATATGCCTGTGTGTTACATCACTTGGTTCTCACCATTGCCCTGTAAGAGGTTATGATATCCATTTCATAAATGAGGAAACTGAGGCTCAGGGAGGGTAACTGACTGCTAAGGGCGCACACCTAACAATTCTGGAGCTGGAAGTGGGACTCGGGCATAATTTGCTAGCCCACCACTGAGCCTCCTAAAGACTCAGCTTAAATACAAAGAAGAAAATAACTTCCAGAGCCTGATCAGGGTTCAATGACTGTTCATTCTGATCTTCTATGGACAGGACTAAGCCTGTGGGCAAAAAACTATTTTTCATGCCTTGCTTCACTTATTACTTGTATCTTCTGAGGTCCCCAATAACAAAGGACAGAGTCAGGGGATCTCCCTCATTAAAATCCTTTCCCCAGCACAGCTCATCCATTCTGAACTGATTTAAATACAGAGCCCAGTGCAGGCTAGTGACAGAGTAGAAGTGTGGTATTCAGGAAAATGTTCACATTTCATCAGCCCCAGAATCACCTGTAAAAGCCTTCAGTAAACTCTATCCTTCCTTCAGGAGGCTTTAATAAGAGATTCTGCTTCAGAACAAGATATCTATGAGATGGGGCCCAGTAATTTGCATTTTAACACTCGGTCTGGAAGATTTGATGCCTGTGTAAATAAACATTGCTTAAAAGAAATACCGAACAGCACTCTAAATTGAGTCCATTCCATAAACATTTGCTAGGCACCTACTCTTATCCAGAGAGGTACCAAATGTAGGGATACAGAGTAATGAAAGGCAGCACATGCCTATGCCCCTCCAGGCTTCCGCGGCCCGTTTGTTTTCAGTGCACAGATATAGGGCCCATCATCCTCAGTGACCTAGGGTAAGTGACTTAAGTCCCTCAGTTTGCTGACTGTCCTCAGTGTGCTCAGTGTTGCGCTGGATACAGCTTGTGTCACGTGGATGAGAGAGATTTGCTGTGCCCTCAAGCAACACGTGTGGGAGTGGAAGAGACACAAGCAAACACACACACAATCCACATGCTATCACAAGATGGGTGGCAAATGCCATGAGGAAAGCAAGCTGGGGCCACGAAGCGGAGCACGGCATGATGATAGCCAGCACAGGGACACGGGGTGACATTTGAGTCTGTCACCCGGCAGATACTCCTGTGGGTCAGTTCTCAGGCGTATTCTGGATAGAGCTCACTTAGATATTACAGGAGGCACCATGGCCCCCTCCTTAGTTTTGCTTTCTGCAGTCTCAGTCACCCACAGCCAATGTTGAAACAAAGAAATGAAATGGAAAATTCTAAAAATAACCAATTTGTAAGTGTTAAATGACACGCTGTCCGGGTAGCATGTCCAAATCTCACTGCACTTGGCACTGCTTGGGACATGAATCATGCCTCTTCCCAGTGTATAAGCATTGCGTACACTACCCTTTTCAGTAGTTGTTTAGGTTACCAGAGTGGCTACACAGTGTCAGGGCTTGTGTTTAAGCAATCCTTATTTTACTTAATAATATCTTTTAAGAGCAAGAGTAATGATAAAAATGAGATACCATAGCATAAAACATGATAAACAGATTATATATTATATATTATGTATTATGTGTTATATGTTATTTATTATATATGTGCAAAGTTTGGTAGTGGCTGAGGTTTCAGGTATCCAGTGCGGGTGTTGAAACATGTCTACCATAGGTAATGTGAAGAATTACTATATGTGATAATCTTTGGGCCAAAAGAATCTTTCTTTGGTCCAGGCTGTGTGATACATCTCATCTACACTGCCATGTCTTTCCTGGTAGGGGACATAGTTCAAAAGCCCCAGGTCAGTTGACTTCTGCCAATACTTTTGTTTTCCTTTTCCCTAACAGCTATGCCAGATGGGAAAAGATAGAGATCTGATCTCCTCCAAGTGACAGAATTCAACACAGTTATTTTTCCACTGGGACCACTCTGTATTCAAAGTGAAAACCATTGTTACTGTTATATAACCACCATCTAAGTGTTTTTCAGCATGTTCACCTGGGAAGAAACCTTTTGTACAGCTTGCACATGTGCTATGGGTCAGAGGGTGCACTGAGAGCAGTCATGCATTCCAGTCACGCTTCCTTCTTTCTGATCCTTGACCTTGTCTTCATCCATTTCCCACAGGACCTTTGCACAAGCTCTTCTGTCCATACACGGTCCCTCTGCATCAAGTTAGCTCCTGTTCAGCATTCACTGTATCACAGATGAGTTTCTCGATCTTAAGGAGCAGGTGTTGAAGTGAAGCAAAACATGAACAAGTGTACACAAAATCCACATGACAAAATAAGACTGGCAAATGCCACAAAGAAAGAAATCTGGGGTCATGAAGTAGTGCAGTTTTGGTTGTTGCTATTATTTTCCATTCGATAACCAGGTTCTTTCATGGGAAAGTCTGAAATTATACACTCATTAGTGAAATTACTTCAGTCTTCTTTATGAGACCAAGAGCTCCAGGAGAGCAGAAAAATAATCAGGTACTGCTGTTGCTTTCATTTAACGTAAGTTTCCCAAACTTGGTATGGTGTTTGGCTCATAGAATGTGCTCATCAAATATCAATGAAGGGAAAGAAGGAAGGAAAAAGGAAGGGAAGAGTGGCAGGAGACAAGAAGAGAGAAAGAGGGAGAGTAGGCTCATGATAAACTAAGATGGAAGCGTCTGGAATTTGAAGGCAAGAGTGTTCTCTGTCTTTCTGCTTGTCCAAGAACAATCCTTTAGATGTTTGTTTCCTGAATGTTATTAAACCTGGAATGACTCAATCTAACAAACACTATTTACTTTGGCCCAGTGGAGATCCAGGATGTGAATGTCAGATGAACAGAGAGACATTTTGTTGTTAAACACCTTTGGTGGGCTGTTCCCTGGGGTCAGGCAATTTGCCAGGGGGTGTTCTGACTCCGTGCACTGAGCCATCAGCCTATTATAGTACCATACCATGTATGGCTTGTTTGCTTATCAGTCTCACTAGCTGAAGTTAGGTACTTTGAGCACAAAGACCCTCATCCAGAGGAAAGTGAGCTCTGAACTGAAAGTTTCTGTGAAATAAAGGAATGGGAACTAGGTGACTCTGTCCAAGGTCCTGTAAAGTACGTTAGACACCTATCAACCATCTCAGAGAAAGAGCTCCAGAGAAATAATTCAGAATTGTTTAATAAGCAAAGCAAAGTAATTCTGATAGAAACTCTGATTCTTGGAGAACTCTAGTTCTTTTTACAAGCACGGGAGATGTGGATAGAACAGATGATATTTTTAATGTGAACTTGAGTGAAGCAATAACTTAGTGAATGAGGGAACTAAGAAAGAGAAAGCTGCACTAGACTGAGCTCCTACAGTAAACCCTGCACTGGACAGGCAGTGTGGTAGGCAGCCAGCACCGTGCACTGCATAAATATTACATCTGCAGTAAGGATAATTCAGATTCAAATCCTGGTTCTTCAACTTCTTAGCTTTGCAATCTGGAAAGGTTACACAGCTGCTCTGTACCTTGGTTTTTCTGTTAAAATAGACAGAAATATACCTGTTTTACCAGGATGTCGTAAAGAAGAGTAATTAATGAATATTCAATAAGCAAAAAGAACTAAAGATTTAAAGACTACCACAAATGGGAAATGCCGTTCATACTGTAGATTGGATGCTTTGGGATAATCTCTTAGGGAAGGTGCCAGCTACTTTGAGATTTAGAAGGCAAGATGAATAAGACTCAGCAGCTAACGTGGAAGTAGAGGAATCTTAGAAGATTCAGTGATGGTTGTGAAAAGGTCAAAGACATAGAGAAGTTAAGTATGTCAGAGAGCCGAAAGACAGCCGGGGTAGCTGTGCACATGAAGGAAAGCGACACTAACCCAGAAGGAGGTTTAATCACACAGTGTCTTAAAAGCCATTCTGGGAGGTTGGATTTCCTTCTAAGGGTGCAGCAGGAAATAAAGAGGAGGGCGAGACTGGAAGCAGGAAGACCACACACATTACAGTGAGGAGGGAGGAAATGGATGCAGAGGGAGGATCCAGACTGGCAGGTTGGAGCTACTTGATAGGGATGTCTGGAGCCAAGAGAGCTGGGAGGGAAAAAGGCTCCTCATTCCGAGTTAGGAAGGTGCTGGTGGCACCAACATCTGCCTGGGGGAAGGTTGTGGGATGATGAAATGGACTGTAGGATGAAATCAAGATTTTAGCTCTGGATATGTTTAGTCTAAGATCATTGTTAGATATCCAAGTGGAAATGTCAAGTAGGCAGGTTAAAATTGCAAGATGAAATCTCACAAGGGAGGTCTATACTAGAAGTATAAGTATTTGAGTTGTCAGCTACAGATATGCATCGAGTGCCATGAGATGGTAGAGTAAACCCACCTTACCCGCAGTTTTCTTTCCAAAGTTTCATGGCCAACCTCAGTCCAGAAATGTTAAATGGAAAATTCCAGTGAAATAGAATAAAAGAAGAAAGAATAATTTGAGAGAAGGAGACTGGGAGACTGATCCATATGTGCTCTCTAATTAAATACACTCATATGCACACATACGCAACATAGAAAGTGAATTGGGGAACACAGAGAGTTGAATTTTGGCTGTGCTCTTTACAAGCTTTGTGACTTTGAGTGAGTCAACCACATCTCTCAGCCCAATTTTCTTATCCACAAAATAAAGGAATACTTTATCACAACGTTTCTATGAAGATTAGAGAGGATTTGTTAATGCCCTGGTCACATCATGGGGTCACTGCCAATGATAGCAGGCTTGGGGGCTGTGCCTCCTCAGACTGCTCCTCGATCTCCCAGCCTGTGTTTCCAACTCTGTGATTCCTTGATTCCTACCATGTCCCTTTCTAATCTCATTCCAAACCCCTAGCAGAAAAACCTGACCATAGATAACTCTCTGTGGGGCTTCTTGGTTTCAGATACCCTCCCCTTTCCTTCCTCCAAGTAATATCTGGCTCATCTGAGCAATCTCCAATCTTTTCATGTGGAAAAAGAATAGACTATTTGGGATGAGCTACTTTCCAAGCTGCATGCTAATAAGTCGCACTCTTATTGCTATTATATTTGCTTTCAAATCAGCAAGTATTCTGATGAGATTGTGTAGATGGGGGACAATAGAAACCAGTGGTGCGGAGAAAATAAAAGTTATTTTTAGAAAATCTCTGTCTTGATTAGTCCCTGATGCTTTTTGGATTGTTGGTGATGTCAGCAGATGATTGTGAGATGATACTGGTTTGTGTTTGGGGAAGTGGAAAAAGAGATAATGAAAATGGATATGTGCATGTGCATTGCAAAATACTATATTCTCCAAATACCTTTCTTGTAGCCTTCCTCAACCTCAGAATCCTTTGGCCAGGACTTGAAACACAGGACCTGCACCAGCACTTCTTAAATACTCTGTGCAAGATGTGTCAGGACTTCATAGTCCGGGTCCACACAGCCTGGGTTCATGGATTTTTCCGTTTTCTTTATGAATGTACTTAATAGCTTTTGGAGTCCATGCCTTCATCTACAGCATGGGAGAAGTGATGCTACCTTCATCATGGGTTTGTTGTGTGGATTGAAGAGGTGGACCCATGGAAAAGACTAATGACTTAAATTGGGATGCGCAGCTGTCCTACAAATGTCAGAAATTCACTATCACCTTATTTAATTCACACGATAATCCTTGAACACTTTCCCTTCTCTCCCAACATATCCAACCAATCAAAGACATTAAAGCACCAAACTGAAAGTAACTGATTGGGATTTGAAGCTGAGTCCTCCCTACTTGAAGCCAGTGTCCTATCTTCTACATCTGTAACCTTCAATACAATGAGAAAGCTCATGACCAAATCACCATGGAGACTTGGAACTGACTGATCAACAGTATTCTAGACAGTGTGTAGGAAGAGGAATGGAAAGATCAAAGAGCCATGCTCAGCCTGAAGACCTGCCTGCTCCACCCAACAACATTTATTCATGTCATTGAGCTCCTAGAAGTATCACAAACCAGCCCAAACACCAGAGTGCGTAAAAGTCCTAGGTAAAATGTGACACAAGTTTTCGTTATTGTGACACTTACAGTTTAGAGGAAGAGGCTGGTATAATCACCAAATAAAAGTAAAATAATGTTTCTATAATGAACAAAATATAGATCATTATATATTTGAGTTATGGGTTATTCTTGTAATGAGCAACATTCAGATATGTTAGTTTTTATAATGATTATTAGTATCGTTCCTGAAAGGGAATTGAAGTTATTCTAGGTGAGTTGAGGGGAGGAGAAAAATGCATGGAAGTTACAGAGAAAACTGGCTTTGTCTCAATGAGAATGGGGGTGTATTTCAAGCATGTATCACTGATCTACAGTGGCAGAAGCAGCCCCCAAAGGTGGTGAGCTTCCCAACACTGGAGCTCACTGGGTAGAGGCTGGTTGACCAGCTGTGGAAATGATATAGGAAGGACCTGCTTATCAATTATACAACCATTGAATTATACAACCTCCATGGCCCTTCAAACTAAAAATTTCTTCTACTTCCCCCACTGCTTCTAAGTTTGTTTGTGGTATGGAGTAAATCTGGGGCACCTTTTCCAAAAATAGTCTCAGAGTATGCCAAGAGGAGTGGCTGGGGTTTTGCATACATCATCTTCTCCTTGACATGTTCTTGAGGTACATCATGAGGCCAGACAGAAGCAGGGACCTAAGGGCTCCTTCTGGTTCACCCTTGACCTTCTGCAGCACCTCACCTTAAGCAGACCCCACTCGCTCGATCTGGCCCTGAGACCCAACTTTGTGGCTGTGCCAAAGGAAGGCCCGCCTCTGGCTAAGGCATTCAGACCGGTAGCAATAGGCCCATGCTGTTCAAGGTTCTGATTCAGAGTTTCAGGAAACCATTACTATGAGAAGGAAATGGAGCATCTGCTTTTAGGAACTTAAATCCAGTTTATCCTTGAGATCTCTGGAAACCTCAGATGGGGATTTAATCAGCACTGAAGCAATATCATGAGAGTGCCTTAAATGTAGGGAGTATATTTTACTGATTTTTGTATTGCCTAGTACAGAATGTTAGTCATATTACACTCTCAATGAATATACATCGAATGAATAAATGTGTTAATGAACATATATTTGAATGATTGAAACCATCCATTCAACAACTATGCGCTTACTGAGTTTCAATTCAGTTGAGTCTTTCAGCAAAGGGTTTTGATACCATTGTTAGTACGTGGCTACAATTTTATGAAGTATCTTCAGGTTAGGGAGAATTTTGAAATATTGGGCGGGGACTAACAGTGACGCATACATTTCTGAGATCAGAGTTGTATGGATGCAAGATACACTCATATGTAACAAAATAGGAGAAGTTGTTAGAGCACCTTGGATAAATGAGGTTGAAAACTCTCAATCCTCTGTTGTGCTCAGTTCTCTCTCTGTATAGATGATGGTTTTATAATGTGGTCACGAATTCTTTAATCCTCCTTCCTTCAGAAGTTGAAATTCTTTCCTCTTACAGTACTCTCTTATCTTGAATAGAATATAATGGAAGAGTTGGTGGTTCACATCTCAGACAGTTATAAAAGGTACAGCATCTTCCTCTTCTTCCTGCTCCTAACCCACCTCCATGTCCTCTTCCCCCTTTTCTCTCTCCTCCTCCCCCTTCTGCCCCCCTTCTCATCCCCCTCCTCTTTCTCTCCTTCCTCTTCTTCTTCCTCCCGTCATCACTTGCTCTCCCAGACAAGCCTGGTGCTTTCTGATGAGATCTCAGAAACGGCCCTGTGGAGAGGCTGAGGCCTCCAACCAACAACAATATGAGTGAGCTAGGAGGTAAATCTTCCAGCCCCAAGGAAGCCTTTGAATAGTTATAGTCCTGCTGGACACAATGACTGCAGCCAAATACCCAGAAAAGCTGCTTTCAAATTCCTGACCCACTTTAAGATGATGAATATTTGTTGTTTAGGCACAGTTTGTTTTGTAGGAATGGATAACTAACACCTGATTTGACTCCATTCTTAGTATCAGGTTCTGTGTTTGAGTTCAATTAGAGAATCACCAGGAGATGGAATGCTGATAGTTAATAGGAGATAGTAGGATATATATATATATATATATATATATATATATATATATGAGGATAAGAGAGAAAATGTTGTAGGGATTTGGCCTCATCCAATTATAGGAGCTGATTAAATGCTGCCTGTAAGGTTGTTGTTCTTATATTCAATGCTGAAGCTTAAAATCATCAGGCAAATTCACAGAGAAAGCAAACTTGTGAAGAGGGGAGGAAACTAGAATACTTGAAGCCCTTGAAAAGGAGCTAGAGCTTATGATGAGGGGTTGGACTTAGTTCTCACCACCTCTTTCCTTCACAAATAAGAGTCTTCTTGCAGAGGTCAGCACCCTTTGTCATGGGCGAAGCACACACTTGGCTCAGGGATTGGAGGTGATGAAAGAGAATCCAAGGGGTGGTGGGAGAGCTGCAGATCTGTGTGGCCCCACACCAAAGAGATGAGCCAGGAGATGGATGTGTGCAAGCTGCTGATGTGCCTGCCTTGGTCTTCCAAACAAAACCCCCAAATGATTGTTTCATCTCTCAAAATCTCCCATGAAAATAACTCTTATGACCACCCTAAGTGGGAAATCAGCACAGTACAAATCCAGCATACTGTCTCCAACAGTTCTAGCTACACTCATATTTTGAACTATGATCAATATCTTGATGACTCCCAAATTAGTTGTATCCTTTTCCTGTATAACACACAGGCCACACTGTCTTTAAGGGGCGCCTCACAGTGGTAAAAAGCAGATGTATAACAGAGGACTTCTCAATGGTTATGGGAGATTTGAGGGATCTGTCACAAACTCTGCTTGGGGGAACCAAGAAAGATGATGCAGGAACCAAGCTGCAAAGCATAATGATGTGTATTGGGAGATGAGGCCAGAAAATGCACATAAGAGAGAATGAACCAGGAAAGTCCTTGCCTGGCATACCAAAGAATCTTGGTGTGTACTCTCCCTCCAGGTACTAAGGACTAAGGAGCTGTCAAAAGGCTTCCAGCTGAGGGATAACATGGTCAGAATTTTATTTTAGAACCATCGCTTGATCAGATCTATGGAGAAAGAATTAAATGTGAGTCAATATCGGGCAGGGAGACCTACTATTAGATTGTCAAAATAATTCATGTAGGAGCAGATGAGATAGAAATCAGGTGTGAAGATGGAGAGCAGAGGCATGTAGGGAAATCCAGGTGGGAAATCAAAGTTTGGGAGGAGAAAGAAAAGGAAGGAGTCAGTGTGATTAGCAGGATGTTAGTCATGAATCAGGAGGCTGAGCATGCTTTGTTCCAAGAAAAAAAGAGTCTAGAATAGGAGCAGGTCTTTTTTGAAGGGGAAGGAGGATAGACTTTATCTTTCATATGTTGCATTTGGGAGTGTCTTCCAAATATTTGGTGGCCAGGTGAAACTAGGTGTCTGTGATTTTTCTTTTTTCTTTTGCTTACCCCATTGTTGATGAATAAATGTGAGCTTTGGACTCTGAGCTTTATCTCTTACAGCCAAACACTGGAAGTGTCCAAAGCCAAGAGAAGGATTTTGCGGTGCTTCAGGCAATATGAATGCTCACATTTCATCCTTTCAACTGCTCTTCCTACAGCTTCTGATGAAATGTGGGTTGTTAAGATGGTAGGCAGGCATTGGGAAAGATAGAATTTGGTTTGCGGTTTAACCTAGAAATGTGGATTTCTATAATCCACCTAGTAATGTGGATTATAAAGCCTTTGTTATTGTTGATACATTGTGTCAACTTGAGTTTAGAAGTTTAGAAACTTAACTGACTCAGTAGGGGGCCAGAGTCCTCACTTTGTAAACATCCTGAGCTTATGGAAGACAGTGCGGGCAGATGGCCTGCAAACAATATAAGGGAGGAAAAGAGGCTTGCTTTCCCCTTCTTTTTGTTCTTACTTTTGCTATCTTCCACCATTATAAACTGTTGCCCCTGTGCCATGCTACCCTGTCTTGGAGCCAGAGGATTATAGACTAAAACCTCCACACACTGTGAGCTAAATAAATCTTTCCTCCCTTAACTTTTGGCATTGGGTATTTTGTTTCAGCAATGTGAGAAAAATTACCAAGACAGAAGTTCGTATCAGGAAATTGGGGTTGTTGCTTTAACTATACCTGCCCATGTGGTTCAAGAGCCTTTGGAAATGGCTTGTGGGAAGAGTTTGGAAAGGTGTGGATATGTTGCCTGGAATATCTTAGGCTGTTCTGTATGAGAGATTCTGTGAGAGCATAGAAGACCAGAAAACTGGTAAAGAACAGGCTGGGGAGGTTTCTGCTGGGAAGAAGGACTGCACTGGCTGTTGAACTCCAGATGATATGTGTTATGGATTGGCATAAAGTTTGTCTGCATTTTGCTTGTGTCCAGAGACTGCCTGAGACTAAGATTAAGAGTGGCAGATCAATTAACCTGGCAGAAGAAATTTCAGACAGTCAAATGCTGAGGTGGTGACATGACTATAGTTGGAGGCTTTTAGCCAGATTTATGTTGTGAATCAAGAGCGAAGAGCCCAGCAGGATGATTTAAGATGTTGTGAGTTTGGCCAGAAGGAAAACTCCAGTAAAGCTGTGGACTGCGAAGACAGAGCAGAGGAGATCTTGATTGCTGAAGAAGAACAAGAGAATCAAGAAGCAGCAAGTCTCCACCCTTTTCAGTCTCAAAACTGCAAAGATGAAACACTACTTTGAGAAGAAGGCCTCAGAGCACCATGTTCCAGAATGGCTACAGCCACACTATGCTCCAGAATGGCAACAGCATACAAAATTTTGTTCCTCAGAATTGGATTCAGAGTGCCCAGCAAGCAGCGTGGCGACGGGGCAGAGCCAGGCAGTCCGCTGGGGTGACCCCATGGACTCAATCCAGCCCGGAGCTGGGTGGTCCACTTGGGGTGATCCCGTGGATTCAACCCCACCACCAGCAGTGCAGCAACAGGGCAGAGCCGGGCAGTCCCGTGGGGGCGACCTCGTGGACTCGACCTGGCCTACGGCAGTGCAGAGATGGGACAGAGCCTGGAGATCCACTTGGGGGGACACCATGGACTCGACCGGCCCAGGCAGACATGGGCAGATCCCAGAGGTCTGTTTGGTAGGCCCTGAGGACTCGACTGGACCTCTGGATGCCATGTATCGGGGCGAAGCCTAGTGGTTCGCTGGGTAACCTAACTGACTTGACTGGACCCCCAATGGCCTTGAGGGCTTGTCAGTGGGGGCTTGACCATAGTGAACCTGGTTCCCCGCCTATCTACTATCTTTGAGCACGGGTGCTTTTCCACCTCCTGCCGTAGCAATTTGTATACACCCATATATGTTATAGCATAATTTGAAGCAGCTATGTCTCTTCCCAAGGTGAGAGTCTGAGGGTGTAAATAAACCTAAAAGTATAGTTATTATCACAGGGAAGATGACTGATTGGGTGGTAGAACAACAGAGATGAGGGTGGAGAAAATTGATTAATCAAATGAGCCATCATCTGTATAACTGAGTAACAAATATGAAGATAACATTATGTAATACAGCATCCAGAGCTAATTCCCTACTATGTTCTCTATAATTTTCTATTTCCTCTATTGTTCTTGTGTTAACAGATGCGAAGATAACTTTATGTAATACAGCATCCAGTGCTAATTCCCTACTATCTTCTCTATAATTTGGTATTTCCTTTAATGTTTATGTGTTAACTAATGTGAAGATAACATGTAATACAGCATCCAGTGCTAATTCCCTACTATATTCTATATAATATTGTATTTCCTATATTGTTTATGTGTTATTCTGGTTTATATGTCTCCATTCTTTTGTCTTTACAATAAAAAATAAAAAATAAAAAATAAAACAAATCAGAGTGCCTAGCAATCCAGACACTCAACCCCTATAGCCAAGAGAGAGGGAAGCCTGGCTACTTCACCAGCTGGCGGCAGACCTTGGCATTATCCACGTAGTGCTGGTTTGACGTGCATGCTGAATGCAAGAGTTGTGGGGTTACGAAGGCTTCTGCTCTGATTTCAGGAGGCCTGAGAGGCCAGGTAGTGTGCCCCTGAGAGGGCAGTGTGTGAGGTTGTAAGTGTGAACCTGAAGGTACCCTGGAGCTCCCAGAAGTTTGGAAAAGTCAGGAATATGGATTATCTAAGGAAATCTGCCAGGAGGGAGCAAAGCAGGCTTGAGAGAGCAACTGTGGGAGCTGTAACCACCAGAAGTGCCATATGGGTGGAGTCACTCAAGCCCTTCGGAGCTCACAGTTTGCCACATATGACTTCAGAAGCTGGACATGGAACTACAGGACTTAATGTTTGCCCTACTGGATTTTGGACTTGCTTTGATCCCAATCCTTTGTATTCCCCTGTTTGTAACTTTTGGAATGAAAATGTTTACTTTGAACCTTTGAATGTTGGAAGTGTCTAAGTTTGTTTTTATTTGCACAGGGGCTTGGATCTAAGATTTTTACCAAAAGAGACTTGGGACTTGGACTTTTCAGCAATGCTAAAACTGTTAGGACTTTGACAACTCAGACATGGACTAAACACTCTCCCCCTCGTGCTCTTGCTGCTTTTGCTCTCTTCTGCCACCTTGAAGTGTTGCCCTTGTGCCGTCCTATCCTGCGTTGGAGCCCGCTTATTATGGACTGAAGCCTCTATAAACTGTGGGCCCAATAAACTTTTTCTTTCTTAATTTTGGGTGTCAGGTATTTTGTCCCAGCAATGAGCGAAAAGTAATCAAGACAGCCTTGTAGTATGCTGATTGCACTAAAGTTGGCTCCTATCACATGACGTTGCCTATTCTTGTGGTGTTTGTGGTACTTAAGCTTAACTGTATTAACCTGCTTGGTTTGAGAACCAGCTAGAGGATTAAGAAAGTGTGCTTCTGAGTGTATCTGGGTAGATCATGGAGGCATGACCTTGGGTACTATATATGGTTCCTCATCCTTTTCTCTCTGGCACTGTTCTCCTACTCTGCTTTCCAGCTGTGATGACATAAGCATCCTTGCTCCCTCACACCCTTCCACCATGATGTTTCTGCCTTGGAGCCAGATGGAGCCCTTGAGACCATGAGCCAAATTAAACCTCTCCTGTTTTAAATTGTAAGTGTTGGGTGTTGTGTACCAGAAGTGGGGTTGCTGATTAACACAATGCTGAAATCAATAAAATTTGCTCTTGCTCTGTGGGCCTATTTGGGCCCTGATTTCTTTACATTGCTCTGAGCATAGACCTTCTTGATTCACTGCACTTTTACTATGTTCCAAGAGGAAGGTCTATGTGGTCGTTTCTCAGTGAGTTTGGAAATAGAGGAGACAGAGTGTGAACTAAGTGTTTCTGATGAGGGATTGCCTCCTCTTTATTCCATCACCTTCTGCTTCTTCCTCTTCTTTGGATCAGGCTTGTATTAGAGACCCTGTCAATCAGACTCAACAAGAGTGGTGCTTCTATATGGTGCCATCAGTGCCATCACCCAGCCTCTGAAATTATGGCTGAGATTTCTTACTCACTTAGGGAAGAATGGAAGGGGAGGAGGCTATCTTTTAGAAGTCAGGGATGCCTGCAGTACTCCTGAGTTAAGAAGAGCCAAATTGCTGTTTCTTCCCCAGAAATGAACAGAGACAGCAAGAAAAAGGCAAGAAAAAGAAAAGACTCAGAATAAACTTCTGAAATGCCCTAGCATGTCAGCGGGTGAGGGGAAGTGGGGATCAGTTGGATATTTCTTCAAGGTAAGGTAAATAATTTAAAATGGAAAGTCACAGCATGGGCTGCTTTTGGCTTCTGCTAACATGCAAGCTGCATGAAAGGTTTTACTAAGCCAGTGTGCAGAAGGCTTTGGATATACTCCTTAGAACTTTTAGCATTTTGGAATTTCCAAGAACAAAAAAATTTATACACACACACACACACACACACACACACACACACACACACTGTCTTCTACTTTCTTAAGGAATAGTACAGACAGTTTTCACATGACCCCCTAGAATTTTAGGGCTCTGGAGAGGCAGAAGCAAAGCACAGGGACATTTTTTTAGAATCTGCTTCTTTTGGAAAACCTCTTGCTATATCGTTTCTACTTCATGGGTCACTTGTAACTAAGGAAAAGCATTGTCTAAGTTAAGTACAGCTGAAATCATGGCCTGGCCTTCCAGCTACTCCTTAAATCTATTGTTTTTCTTTGGGTGAACTTTGTCTGAGTACAGTTCTTAAGTTTTAGAGCTAAAGAAGTACAAAACTAGAAAATAAATACTGTCCTTTGTATTATATAGTTAAAAATGTCTCTGCGCAGTCCTGTGAAAGAGGCAGAATTGGGGCTAATAAATTTCCATTTCATAGATACACATGAGAAGTATAAGCCTCAGAGAAGAGAGTGACTGGCCCAGGATCACACAACAAGGATGTGACTGAGAACCAAGAATTCCTGATTCCTCTTTTTGCTGCTTATTTAAAAATAGCTTTTGAGCACTAACAACATGCAAAGGCATTAGGGACACAATGACAATCCTTGCCTGCGTGCTGATGAATTCTAGGTAGCAGTAGTCATGGCAGCAGAGATGAAAGGTCATGGGTGTGAATCATGGGATGTGGGATCTGCTTGCCCCATTTTCATAGTGACCATCCAGCGCACAAGGTTAAGGAAGTCATTTCAACTCCCTGGCTTCGGTTTCCTCACATGTAAAATGGGCATTATAATCTCTGCTACCAGGGAGTGCTCTAAACAATTTTTAAAGGACCTTTTATAAAGATGGGTTAATTTAGTGAACATTGACGAATTTTTTCAGAACTCTCAGAAAAGAATATAAATGACCCCAATTACTCCATTACTAACAGAAGATTACAGGGTCTTCCAAGAGACAACAATTTTGGTTTTATCCTTGGACTTACTGCAAATTTGACTGGCAACTGAGAGCTTTTTGCTCTCACGGGACCTGAACTGTCTGTTAATTAAGTTTGCTCAGCTGTCTATTCATTTGGCTTCAGCCAGCAGAATCTTGGGGGAAAAGAAAAGAAGTGAACCATTCCGAAGAGCCACGTCACTGGCAGAAGCCAATGTCCCAAGCCTCAGGTACAAATTGCCTCCTCATTAGGAAATAATTATGCCCTTAATGGGGCTACATGGATGTAAAGACATCCCACAAATTGCCGATTAGTTTCATAGCAATGATGGTATTTAGTGCCACTTCAGTTAATGGGAAATGTGTCGGAAATTGCCCATTTTCAGCTGCATTGAAGGAAAGGCTGGGGTTGAGGGGGAGCTGAGAAGATAGAACGATGCAAAGAAAAAGGACACATTTGTCTCTTTCTTTGTAAAGAGTACTGTCCTGTAAGACTTGAGGGCGTGAAGCTGGCACATCTGAGTCTGAGGCCTCCTTGCTCTGCCAACTACCAACTCAGTGATTGGGATCAAGTCACTTCTTTCTCTAGGTCTCAGTCTTCTCATCTGTTAAGTGGCGGTAATTAAAAATAATAATACAGGTGGGTATGGTGGTACTCACCTGTAATTCCAGATCTTCAGGAGGCAGAAGTAGGATGATCTCAAACTGAAGTCCAGCTTGGTCAATTTAGCAAGATGTTGTCTCAAACAACATTAAAAAGGGAGCTGGGCATGTAACTCACTGCAAGGCCTTGAGTTCAATCCCCCAGTAGAGAAAAAAAGTGCTATAACCTGTCACAAGGCTGTTTTGCAACAGAAAATGTCACAGAAATGTCACTTTGTTATGAAGCCAACAATTCTTCACACATTACAGGTTAATTATTTTGGGGTTGAAGAAACGTCGTGCTGCTCATGACGACATAGTTGCATGACATAACTGGTCTGTTGGCCCCATGCTGCACACCTATGTTACAGATTGAAGAGTGGTATGTTAGAAAAGCATCCCACATATGCATTTTCTTGTGGATGGAGGGATTTAATAACAAGATGTTTGTGAAAGGGGCTCAAAGTCTGGGGTGCAGTACACAGCAAGTGCTCTAGAAATGCTGATGTCCTGTACCCCTCTCAGTCCTTCATGCAAGAGTCAGTCCTGAATCCTTGACTGCAAGAGAGAGGACAAGAACCAGGAACAAATGCAAGGAAGGGGCTCCAGGATTCTAGGCCTCTTCCAGTTATGCTGTGGCCTCTGTAACACCATCCATTCATTTGAGGGTCTGATGCACCTGAACAAGAAGAAAGACTCTGAGACCTGAGACATGAGCCACCTCCATTTCATTGGGAACCACAATGGATAGTTGCCTATATGAACCCAGTCCTGATCTTTTATGATCCTCTTATATATCAGTAGTGCTGTGTCCTAAGATGAGGGACACTGGGGAGTCTTGTTGCCAAGGAATTCATTCTGATTGGCCAGTGGGGATGAGCATCTCGTTAATCATTTCTGAGACAAAGAATGGGAACTTAGAGAATCTGTGTCTGATGTGGGCACAGATAAACAAGTGAGGAGCACTGGGTCAGCCGCACAGGGGTTGTTGATGAGGGCCACCGTCATCAGGTCAAGTCGGCGAGAACAGACGCTGCATGAGAAGGTGGCATCCAGTGACGGATCAGTGGACAAGCTGGAATTGAATTTCCCAAGTCCCATGTCTCTCCCTTTACTCCTCCACTGTGCAAAGTGGGAGTCAAATTACAGTAATACTGTACCTCTGTTCCCAAATGCTTCTGTTTGCAAGCAATTTGGTTCACAAACAAAAGAATTTTGGAAAAATTGTGCTTCCATTTGCAAACTCTGCATTGGATGACAAACTCGACCACAGCCATCTTTCCAACATAAGACACAAGCTGAGTGTGGTGGTGCACGCCTGTAATCCCAGCACTCGGGAGGCTGAGGCAGGAGGATCATTGTGAGTTTGAGATCAGCCTGGGCTACCAAGTGAGCTCAAGGCCAGCCTGAACTGCATAGCGAGACCCTGTCTCAAGAAACAAGAACAAAACAAAACAAAATAAAATAAAATAAAATAAAAAAGAAAATGCCAACATAGACACAAATACAGTCATCTAGCCCACAAAGGCAAAATAAATGAAGTTTATAAACTGAGGTACCACCGTATTTCCCCTTTGAGCCAACATTAAGCTTGCTGAAACGTCAGCAATGCCCACAACAGCAGCAACAACAAAGATGACAACTCTGTTTCTCATTTTCATATCAATTGCCAGAAATTATCTTTATTAGAAAAATGAAATTTTCCTGTATTTACATTTTTACACCATATGACTGGGCACTTCTGTTGCCTCAGGAGTTATGTACATACCAGTTTGCACACACATTTCAAACCCCATTCCTTAAAACAGTTGATAACACATTGAACAAAATTAAAAGACATACTACAAGAAGACAACCATAG
This sequence comes from Dinomys branickii, assembly GCA_004027595.1. Classification (NCBI taxonomy): domain Eukaryota; kingdom Metazoa; phylum Chordata; class Mammalia; order Rodentia; family Dinomyidae; genus Dinomys; species Dinomys branickii. The sequence continues at coordinate 22,542 of PVLD010014312.1, read as the reverse complement.
TATATACTTCCCCTATCATAGAAAGGTGTTAAGCAAACATGTAATTTTGTAGCTATGCTTGGAAATATTTAATACAGTAATTAGCACTTCCTCATGCAGTGGATTAAAACATGACAGATATAAACTGCTGCGATTGGTAAGTGAGGATCTTCTCCTAGATGAAGACCAGTGAGCAGAGCACACAGCTTGCTTTGGGCTCCACTGTACAAGAGATCAAGCCAGTTCGGATGTGGTTTAGACAGTGTTTGAATGTGGCTGTGAGTGGAAACCCTCTGCATAGGAGTTCAATCCCTTCTCTAGTGGGTTAAAAATGGACTCAGACATAAACCCTTGATGCAGAAGCTGTTTAATTCAACAGCTCAGATGGAAAATGACCAGCTTGTGTACACGAAATGTGTCTTGCAGCATGAGTGAGGAATGAGTCGTTTACCCTCTTTTTCTGTCTGAGAAGGCCACTAGTTATAATTTTTTGATGTACTTCTTATTCAAGCCACCCGTGAACTCACCTAATTCATTCTGAATACTCCATTGGAAATATATACATACTATACATAAAAACATATACATAAACATTGTGGTGTAATATAAACTATGATAATATGTACTAGTTAATTTGGCAAGTAGATACTTTTAAATTTTCTTTAGCAGGGGAATGAAGAAAATTGGTGTTTGTAGTTTTTAAACAATTGGTTGAGAATCTCTGAGAGTCCTCAGGCTTGGAAAACATCCAAGCCACACCCAGCCATGTGGTACTTATATTGAGCAGTGACTGCATTTTCTATGAAAAAGTGATTCTTGACCTACTACTTTATTTCAAAAGAAAACCAGGCAATTGCTACCATTCCTAATGGAAAATTTGAGGGCATGAGTGTTACACTTTCATCTTCCTGAATCCCTCAGAATTCTCAGAGACAGTCCCTTGCATTTGTCATAAAACAGTATTCTGAATCTTCTATTTCTAAACCAGAACATTTCCCCACTGATCATGGCTCAAAGCTGTATCTACAAACCTGGTAAACATAAGATTTAAAAAAGTGAAATAGGTTTAAAAAGTCAATATTGTTCATTAGCTTGAATCAGCTTAACTGAGAATAGCAATAATTCAGTAAGTCTTCGATGGTTAATGTAAAAATGTCCACTAGATTTAAAAGGCTATGATTGTTTTTCATGGCAAAACTGACTATATTTTTGTATTTGTGGACCTTCACTATTTGCTCAGTTATCAACAGTCTTTGATTTGAGCCCTTCAAGAGCTCAAAACAGTGAAATGTCAGATCAATGTAAAGCATTTAAAATGCCAAAGACAAATTTATGTTTGCTGCAGAACAATTAACCTTATTAATTTAAAAGGCAGTCATGGTATTGGCTATGTGTTATGCTAATATTCTTTGGAAGGCTCATCTTGAATCCTTCCCAAAGGTGTAAAGGAGAATTAACTGGAAGAGGTTATGACCTGGGGCTGCTGCTAATGAAGAATGTTCTATGATTGCAAAAATGCAAACGCATTGTTCCCCTGACATGGTACAAAAGAGGGATTTATGCGTGATAATCTGTTTTATTTTGCTTGTTGCTGCTGACTGCTGACACTTTACTTGAAGAAGTTAATCTGAGGAATGACTCCATTTTAAATGATTTGGTTCTTGTTCCCTGGAGGATTGCATACTCTGAAATATGTCTCCAAAGAAGATGCACTATTGGCCAAATTATTCTTTGGGGTGCTCTACTTTCTGCATAGTTCAATATCCCTGGAAGAATACTGTCACACACTGACAGACACAACAACAGGATCTCAAAATAGCTTATTAAATAGTAATATTCTTTCTGTCTGTACAGGATTTTCACTGCTGGCTTAAACGATAAGAATGGCTGGAGAATTTTTCTAAAGGACTAGGACACAGGTACATACATTAAGATTAGTGATCCTCTAGAAGGACTAAACCAAGGAGTCTCTCAGAAAACCATCTCTTCCAATCCTAGCTCAGTTTTCTCATCTATAAAATGGGTTAATATGCTCCATCTCATAGTATATATAAATGCCAGAAAAAGAAATGTGGCTTAGAAAAGGAGGAAGAGGATGCAAAAAAAAAAAAAAAAGTCACGTGTGTGCTTAGGGGCATCGCCTACAGCATGCACTTAACATGTCATTCCGGGCTACCAGGAAGCTTAATAGAAATCTTCCACTTCACCCCTTTTTACAGGAGAACATGAACAAGCATTTAGCAGTTGAACAGTTACCCTGATGTTTGTGGCCAGAAAAGCATCTCTAAAGCAGTTCGAAACATAGAACAATCCATGAAAGTAAACAACAAGAGCAACATTTTAATAATTGGTTCTCCGTTACTGTGACTACCTTAATGCTCCCAATTGCTCATGCAAATCTCTGTTCTCTGCTCTCTGTTCCACCCCTGAACTTCATTCTGCCTGCCTGGCACAGATAAGCAAACACACAGACGAACTAAGAGGGACAGTTAACTTGCAAATGACATCACCTCTTTAAAAATGGGTCACGATGTTTAGAAGAGCTTTAATGGAGGGCCACGAGGCAGTGTGTGTGTGTGTGTGTGTGTGTGTGTGTGTGTGTGTCCCCACACACATAAGAGAGTATGCTATGTACACATGCTTAATGGAATTAGCCCTGATTTCAACTGATAAAAAGAACAGAGATCAGGAAAGAGATATTTAAGATTAGGCACATGCTAAGTAGAGAAAATAACTCCCCAGGAAGCAAAAAAAAAAAAAAATGCTGAGTGCAAGCATCAGGAGGAGAGACACAGGCAGCGTTCACATCTCTGAGGGGACTGTGAACAGGGCTGAGGTCCCCGAGAGTTCTTACACACCTCCCACCTCAGACCCGATAAAAAAGGCAGGACAATGCCAAAACTCCTCATCACAGACACTACCACTCAGGAGAAAGCCCGGGACCGCAAAATAGTCTCTCTCTCTCTCTCTCTCTCTCTCTCTCTCTCTCTCTCCCCCTCTCAATCGTTCTCTCTGCCTCTCAATCTTTCTCTCCTAACCTTTCTTTTGACCTCTCTGGAGGAGATCAGGCACTTCAAGAATATCTCTAAGGTTAGAAATTTAATAGCTAGCTCTTGTTTCTGATGAGGCTGAGTACTTAAACCTCAGTTTCCTTATCTGTAAAATGGGAGCAATCATATTTATATCTTGTTATTCTGAGGATCATATTCTAGGCTGGTCTGTACTCAGTGTAGACACATTTGTAAAATTTTCAGACTCAGGTGCTGATGTATGCAGTGTACTTGTGATGAGCAGAGAATCCAATATTCTAGTACAATCCAGAAAGGGATGGACAGGGTGACAAAAGCTTCCTCTCCACCCTCTCTACTCCGCCATCGCTCCTGAAATACAGCTAGGTCCCTTCAGTGATCTCCTTGTCCCATTTTCTCTCCTGGGAACCTGATGCTTGCTTTTACCAACCGCAGCAGTAGGCACTTGGGACTCGCTCGCGTTCTCCCTGTTTCCCCTCCCCCCCACCCCCACACACCCATACCCTGGACTATCAAAGTGCTCTGCACAAGTCAAAAACAGAACAAGGCAAAAAGGATTTCAGGAAATATTTTGTCTTTTTACATCCTGGTCTATTTTGTAATCCTATGAGGAATTTTTTTTTTTTTTTGCAACTTTTTTTGAGGCACATGCCATAAAGCAGAGCCAAGAGGAACTAGGAGCTGGCAAAGTTCGGAGATCTGGCTGGAGCCAGACCCAAGCCTGTCTGTGCAAAGTTTCAGAAGGGTGAATTTGTTCAACTGTAGCTGCTTTTGCACTCCTTGAGCACCTTTCTGAAGGTTCAGATGAATCAAGGCCATTTTTAGGAGCCTCAACTCTATTCTTCAGCATTATGAAAAGGTCTAGGGAGTTACAAAAGGCCTTCTTTTTTTTTTTCCTAAATTGATCGTAGAATCAGATCAATATTTATGTCCTGGAAACAATTTCACTGGTCATTTCTAACTTTCACCACTTAGTCTGTTTACCTTTTAGGGTCTTTAGCTATCTTTATACCAGGGAGTCAAATTTCTAAGCCCCAAGCTCCTTACAGGAAGAGACACTGTATTTCCTGTTCACTTTATAATCTCCTAACCCCAAACTGGGTTTAAAAAGAGAATGGGCACTCACACCTGATCCAGACACTTCGTTCAGCCTTGCCTGGGAAAATACAACTATTATTTCAGGGGTTGATGCCATATCTCATCTTTAGTTTGAGATTTTAATCTACATCTCTTGTTGTTCTTTCCCAGGAGAGGAGTCAATGAAAAAAAAGTTTTTTCTTCTCTGGGACTCTGAGACAAGACGAGATTATGAAGGACCTTTAAGGGAAACCAAATTTAAAGAGGCATCTCCGGGTCTGCACAAGGCAAAGAGGCACAGAAAGCCAGGTCAGTGGGTCTCTCTGACCCTGATCCTGCAACCACTGAGGAACTTCCTACTGAAAGAAACTAAGAAATAGCTAACATGGTAAGAAACTGGAGCCCATCTCTGGTGCTGTCTGACTTGACGACCTTACACAAATTACTGCCGCTTTGCAGACTTCCTTTTCCCATCGCCCTCCTATTTTCCCTAAATCTTGGCGTACTTCTACCAATTCTGTTTTTCTAAGGTGCTCTGGGGCAGGCACCTGTAGCGGATGTGAGCCTGAGAGCATTTTTGGGCACAGAAAATGTATAGAAGAGTAGGTTTCTTTTCTTTTCTTTTTTTTACCGTGGCCCCGGGAATTGACCTCAGGAACTTGCGCTTGCCAGGCAGGCACTTATACCACAGAGCTACATCCCTGATGCCTAGGGGAGTAGGAAAGAGGATAAATAAATAGGAAATCTGCACCTTTTGATGGGTTTACAGAAATCACGCACAATAGCGTTATTTTCAGAAGTGAATGTGATCAGCATGTATTCCACACCCTTCACTCAGGTTCTTTTTTTTTTAAAGGGTCCAAGAAAACTGACACCCAAACCCTACTTGGGCTCTGTGAATCTTCCCTAGAACTGAGATTAGAAATATATAGTGTCCTCTCTACAGAAACGGTCAAAATAACTAGAACGAGTTTTCCATGTGTCGATATGATCATTACCACTCAATTTTTAAATATAAACTTTACAATATGTACAACTTCATTTGGGTAATACACCTACGTGTGAATCATAGAAATCCAGCCTGTATATCATATACATGTGTACACAAGCATTTGTATTCACAGGATAAGTGCATTTGATCACCTTTGATCTCTATCAGGTGGCAAGCTGACCTCATCCGAAACAATCAGGTATGAACACAGTACCATGTCAAGGAACGGAACGGGAAAGGGAAGCTGCACACTGGGAGAACTTTTCAAGTACAGGCCCCACACAATCTCTCAATAAGCACTTTCATCTCTGTTCGCCAAAAGAAGATGGGTATCAGAGAAGCCTAATTTAGACTCAAGTGAAAATAAACACTGCTTTTGGAAGGAAAATCACATTTACATAGATCTCTTAACTTGTATTAAATATCAACTAATGCATTTGGCTTCCACCTACTCAGTTTTTTTCTTTTTTTGTTGAGGTCCAATTATGTCTGCTATAGTGATAGCTAATGCAAACAAGCCCCCTTTGGGAAGCAAGGCGTGCCCCCCTCCCGGGGATTCATGCGCAAGGGCTACGCACAAACAGTACAGGAATGTGCGCAATGCTAACGAGTGTATTCACCTCCTCTGAAAGACATTTAGGTTCCTCAAATTAGTATTTATCTAGGTCTTAAACCGCAAGGGATTTCAGTGCAAGGTATTTATTTATATGACAACTGATTATTAAAGCTGCACTTTTTAGGTTTAAAGGAGATAAATTTTTAATCACCATTTAATTAACACCAACTTTCTTTTTCTTTCTCATTAGCAATTCTATTTGCAAAGAATTCAGGGCATTTGTCATTTCCTGAGAAGGATGCAGAATATTAAATACACATCAGTGGTAGACATATCAAATAGAATAAACAATGTGTGACTACCATGGATCTTTTGACTAATTAACTGCCTTGGCTAAAGTCCCATTTAAATGAAACTATTTCATTTGTAAACAAGGTGTAGTTTTCTTTTTTTCTCCTAGAAAATAACTGTGAATTTATTTGACAGATTTTGCTGCAGTGGGTGAATTTTAATTCTTTCATCAGAAAAGCTAAGGATTATGTTTTCATAGGCGCCCTATAAAACAGGAAAGAGAAACCCAAGTAAACATAAGCTGCAAGACAGTCATGGTGCTACCTGAAATAATGGGAAGAAATGGGCGGAGGACAAGCAGTCACGAATACTGAGATTATAACCCCTCAATTCTCATGGAAGCCTCCCTGGCAGGAAAACAGATCCACCGGGGACTTGCCTACTTAGAACAGTGAACCCACATGTGCCCTAAGAACTAGAAGATGTAAGGATGGTGCAAACCATTTTCTGGAGCACTAAGACTCCCCAGAGTAGAAGAGTTCATGCCCTGGAAGCCTCCATTTCACAGAGTATTTTAACAGGTGTGTGTGTGTGTGTGTGTGTGTGTGTGTGTGTGTGGTTCCCCATGGACAGAAACTTGGCTGCTACATCCAGGTGTGTCTATCTAAGGACTGCACTTTTGGGAAGGTGGATCTTTCCCAAGTGGGGAAACCGTTTATTAGTAGAATAACATTATAGATGCAACCTTGACTTAAGCTAAGTAAAACTCAGTCATTTGGGTTCAGAGATTCTTGCCTCCTGGCATCAAATCTAAGATCTCAGAGTGGGGGTCTATCACAGGAATCCTTGGTAATGGCCCGTAATTCAGAGCTTTATAATTATTTCTTTACCTTTCTTTACTGTTGATGCCATTTGTTATATTTTGGATATTCCTTTTCCAAAAATTAACTAATTTGGGTTATCTTTGAATAGTTCTATATCATTACATTTTATTTGAAAACTCACCCTCTGATTTTCCGTTTTGTAATCATCACATTTAAGAATCAGTGCTTTAGAAGATAGTGCTAAAAGTATATTTTTTCTGCTACATTTTTTTGTTTTGTTTTGGTACCAGGAATCAAACTCAAGACCTTGCACTTGCCAGGCAGGTACTTGTGCCACTGAGCTATATTCCTGGCCTGCTACATTGTTTTTAGTTCTTGCAAAAACCACAATTTAATTCTTTATCCAGGTATTTATGGAGTTAATAGTGGAAGTATTAGCAGGCTTTTTGATGTAAGGAGTCAACCCGAGAGTAATTGCTCTCTTCCTAGAGATTTTGTGGCATTTGGCAGCTTCTTGTCTTTGAGGATGCCAGAGGAAGGTGGAAAACCTCTTTCATCTGATCACATGTCATTGCTCTGTATGTTGGGGAGACTTTTAAATTGATTTCATGTTAAGACATGCTAGTCTTGTGAGGACAGGGTGGTGATCTTAGCAGGGTAGATGCAGATCTGAATGTAATGGGCAGGCAAAGGCAGAAAGTGCTCAAAGAATACACAATCGAGGAAACTTAAATTTAAGATCAGAAATTGGGGTGACTGTCCAAGGTTCATAAATCCAGCTTTCCCCTCAGCCGGGCCTTGGAACCACAAAGGGACAGCACACAAGAAATAATGTAATTTGGCACATTGGTCACCAACATCTCCTCAGCCCCTTCTGCTTTCCAAGGATGATTGACAGATGCTCACTCCCTCTGCTTCCCTTTGCTGTTCCACTATGGACACTCAAACTTATTGCAGCCACTTTTTATCATTATAAAAATATTGTAGGTTGGGTGCACTTTTCCAAAGATACAGGCATTCAATGTATTCTTGAGCTGTAAGGAATCATCTCTGGCACTTACCCACTTACAGGAACATACTACTTACAAAACGGAATACACACGAGGAAAAGAAACAAGGTAATTTTTTCAGCCTGCCATTTTGTCTCTTCCTCCAAGAACTCCAAGCAAAATTCAGGAAATAAATTAGAAAATGGCCAGGTTTGCTCACATGAGCTTAGGGCTTCTGCTATATATTCCCAAGCAGACTGAGGTCCTCTGCAAAACTCTATGGGTAGTTAGCCTAATCATTTCAAGAATATTAATGTATTTAAACTATACCAGCTAATGGAGTAGAACCATATACAATGCTTAATTAGTATTTTTTGCTGGTTTTATGGTATTTAGTTTTTAAACTAGAAAATCCCGGTCTGAAAAAGCTTCATAACATAACAACTACCGTTTCCCTCCAACATCTTGTTACAGGGAGGTGCTTTGCGAAGAAGCTTACCTTTCCTAAATCTTCCCCCTCTTTCTCCAACTGTTTTCAATAATGGCTGTCGTCCATACCATGTGTGCACAGGTTTCAGCAAAATAAGAACTGGATGGTGCAAGTGGTTCAGAAATGATAAATGCATTGAGAATTATTTATACATTGGTTGGTGCTGGTGAAGTAGTTTTCTTCTAATAGAATATTTCAGAAGACAGAAATCCCTTGTCTCACTAAGCTTCTCCATAGTTTGGAGGGTGCTCAGGGTACAGGCATGAGTGCTTCATGGTTTGAAGGCCTTTGATATGAGGAGGTTGGGTGGCAATGAATGCCCAAGAGAGGTTCATGACATTAAGGAAGGTAAACCTAAAGAGCCGTGTTAGCCTTGGGCAGACAGATGGCATGGTTCTTCTTACAGATCACAGTACACATATGGCTCTTGGCACATGTCACCACTTCAACAACTCTGGGGACAGCAATACACAGCTAATTAGGTGCCATCATGGCTGTTCAGGGGCTGAACAAGTTACGGTTACTCTGGGAAGGACAAGGTAACAGATACTATACAACCCTGAGTCATCACCAGAAGGGAGAAAATGCAGACTTACGTACAGAGGAGTCTTCAGGATAAACTACAGTGGCCACTGTGCCATAGACAGAAGATCCACACTTAGACAGCGAAGACAAAAATGTGTCAGTTTATGCAGCTCTGAACAAGACCATCAAAGCCCAAAGTGAGAGAAACACACACATCAACATCCAAAGAGATTCTTGTAGCTCTCTGCCTGAGAGTATGTCTGGCTTTTTGTTCCAGATGTGTTTTGGGAATGGACTAGAATGAAGGTAACACAGGTACCACGAACACATTGATTTGCTATTCTTTGGGGGAGCCTGGATTTCTTGGGGTTGGGCCTGGGCTGTGAACGGAAGGCATAACAATAAAGCTGAGAACTGTTACAAGCCAAACTTCCTAATCTCTTGCACATGTCAATCTCACTACAGTGCAGATGCATTCTTAACTGTTTTATTGTCTGTGTCAGATTTACATGCATACCATATTGCTTAGTCTGTATTAGAGAAACCATCAGGCATTTCTGATGAAGAAATTATATGGTGGACTGATCCTAATGGAATTTGGAATATAGGAAATCATAACATCACCATCAGCATCTAGAGCATCCTTATTGCCCAACACACGTAGCAGGCATGTCCCGGAGATTTGCCCTTATTTATGTATTTGTTTTTGGTTAAGGACTCACCTACCTGGTATCTGTCATACTCAGCACAAACTTTGTAAGACTCCTTGAGTGGAAGATTATGGCATGGAGCCATGTGCAAAAGAGCCAACAAAAAAATACCTCCCTAAATCCTCTTCTTCTTAGCAGGGCACTATTGGACATCCAAAATTTACCCTCCAGAACATTGGCTATTACATATGTTTCCCTATAGATAAAACATTAATGGAAGATTTTAAACATCAGATTCAATACTAGGCATTTTCTTGTACACACGTCTATTGCTGCAGGAATTTAAAACCCTGGGGGTAGAGTACATATTATTCTTATTTGCAGCATAAGGCATAACATGCTCTGAAATATACACATCACCGTGGCCCCGACTGTCCCTGGAACAGTATGATGCTGTTGACCTCAAGGACGATCGAAGGTAGCTGTCATTCGCTGCCTGTGAGGGCAAGGAGTGTTTATAAGGGTCTGAGGGGCATCTCCCAATAACTAAGCGTTGATCATCCCTGTAGGAGTGAAGGAAAGGGTTATCAGAGGTGTGGTCTGGCAAGAGAGACTTGCTCCTCTTGCTGTCCTCCAGACCTTGGGGGAAAAGGGAGCTCTTGTTCCCCGAGAGTTTGCTTGCGGGGACACTAAACAGGCTCCCATATAAGTTGCCCTCTAAGAGCCTCTCCCTGTCCTTGAGGCTTATGCTCCGGGAAGGCTTGCTGAGGTCAGTCTCCCTGGGTTTGTCGAGGATGTTATCATAGGAATGCTGACGGTTAATCCTCAGCTTGTTCTTCTGGAACTGGAGTGTATTGTTCTGTGCCCAGTCTTGCTGGTAGACCCCCTCCTGGCTGGCCGGGTTCCCTGTCTCCTGCAGCATCTGGTCTTCATCAATGTCATAGAGATTTCCCATCCGCAGGCAGGCATCACACTTGAAGGGGGACCTCATGGTGAAGTGGCCAGAGTAGGTGGGCAGGTTGGAAAGGCAGCTTCGGCAGTGCGTGGAGTTCTGCCTATAACGGTCACTAGCTTCACTGTGAGGGGAACCCTTGTCTTTCAAGGTGAAGTGCTTGGCATAGAGCTTGTACTGGTCATTATTTGGAAGCCCTTCTTCATTATGTAGAGGGTTCCTGTTCACGGGCAGTGTGGAGTCCCCCTTGCGGAAGTTCTCACTATGATCCTGGTAGGCATCTGGGAAGCCCACGTTCTCCTGCAGGGATATGTTTTCAGCAAACTGGGGAGGATCTAGGTGGAAAGTAGGCTCCTTCTCACCATCGATGGTGTAGATCTTGTCCCTGGGAGAGCTGGCTTTGGTTTTCAGGTAGGTGCGTTCAACCTCACTGCAGTCCTTGGGGTACTTGGAGGCCATTGACCTTTTGAAGTTGTCCTTGGTTTTATGGTTCTTATTGTTGTCAGGTTCCCTGTGGCAAGTGGCCCGACTGGAAGTTTCTGAAATATCAGAATGGGCTACTTCTTCTGGGAGGTACCTGGGGCTCTTTAGGGAGTGGGTCCTGTTCTCCACTGTCCCCTCATCCCTCTGGGAGACTGGATTCTGGCTCAGAGAATCTTGGCGTAGAGACTCCATGGATTTCTTCCAGAGCTGCCGGGGTCTAGAGTTCCCTTTGGATTCTGTGCTCACAGCCACCTGCACTGTGTTGGGGTTGGACTCATTGAGAGTAAGAGGATGCTGTCCCTGGAACACATAGTTATTGAGGTTATCTTTGTGCCTGTTGGCCACAAATGTTTGAAGTTCATTCATGTTATCTCCAAAGATGCTGTCCTTCCCCTGGAAAGACCTGTTGTCTGCATATATCAAATTCCCCTTGTCTGAAACCATATCCATGATGAGGGAGCCTCTTTGGATAAAGTCAGCCGTTCTTTTGGGTGAGTCCATTCTCGAGGAGTTCATGTTGGACATGTTGGAAATGTTTTTGGCTGACCGGAGGAGCTTTAGCATGTTGCTCTGGGACCCAGTTAGATTGAAGTCTGGAGACTTCTTCTTTTCTTCAATGTGCACCCCATGAATGCAGCTGTAGATGCCCTGTGAGGGTGCAACACAAAAGAGCAATCAAGAGCAGCCATTGGCTTAGAACCACTTCCACCTACACTTTACCTGCAAAGGTGAGATATGTGCTTCTTATAGGTGCCCTGGAGAAAAAATAGTGGCACTCACCCTGAATCTTGATCATTTTCTTCAGTGGATGAAATGAATTACAAAGGACCAGGTATATTCTACTATTTTGGTTCAGAGCAGAGTCAGCTTTGCAAAGAGTCATACAAGGCATCCAAGAAAAATTATCTACTGATGCTCTCACAACTATAAATGTCTCTGTACCTCCAAGCTGGTAGAGAAGGATATTTGATCCTTTCAACACCCAGATGATCAAATCATGATTTTATTAATTAATAGTCCCCAGCACCATCTTAAAGAGTTTGTCTAAGAGAGAGTTAACTATTGACAGGCAAACTAAGCAAAAACAGAGGTCATCTCTGGTTAAATCTTTACATAACTTATTTCTACTTATATACAAAAGCTCTTTATCAAGGAATGTGAGCCAATCAAACAACCTTTTCTCCCTGGATTAATAAATAATCTAAAGGAAGACATGAAATCCATGTGAAGGTAATGGAACTTTTGATGGAGGCATATCCACATCTACAGAGGCTCAAATAAAAGGGGGTGTTGTGAGGTATAGTCTTTTTTATTTTTAAAGGAGTAAAAATAATAATAAAACATTAGAAATGGTACGGAATTTCAAAAAAACAAGATGATAGGAATTCAACAATGGATATTATATTGCATATTGTGTTCTTTAAAGTACTTGTTCAGATTACCAGATATAAGCATGGAAAATTGGTCAAAAATTTTAAGCATTAACTGTTCCTTTCAATAAACAAAAGAAATTAGTAGCACAACTATCTTAGCTATCTTGTATGTGTGTGTGTGTGTATACATATATATATATATATATAAACAAATATATATATATATATATATATATATATATATATATAAAACAAATGCTGAGGAAATATTTCCAGACTGTTTGGAAGGACATACTGATTTATTCCAAGCTCATGTGGGAGGTAGAGACCCTGACCAAACTGGGTGCATGCACGCCTATATATATATATATATATATATATATATATATATATGTTGTTCTTTCCTTTTGAGCAGTTTCTTTCCCTTTCACAATATATATTGCTCCTTTCAGATTTTATTTACCCTTTCAGGAACCAGAAGAGACTTAGAGTAGCAAAAACAATCCTGAGCAATAAAGGCAAGGCAAGAGGCACCACATTCTCTGACTTGAAATTATACTACAAAGCTACTATGATAAAATCGGCATGGTATTGGCAAAAAGCAGACCTGAAGATCAATGGAAGAGATTAGAAAATGCAGACACAACTATAAATACACTTATCCATCCCATCTTTGATAAAGGGGGACACACATGTTCACTGGAAGAAAGATAGCCTCTTTAATAAATGGTGCTGGAAGAACTGGCTCTCCACATGCCAGAGACTAAAACTAGACCCATCTCTATCACCATGCACTAAAGTCAAAATGGATCAAATATCTAAATATTAAAACAGGGTCTAGGTTTATTGTCATGTGGGATGTTAGCCTGAAAGTGAATCTATTACAGTGTAATACCAAAGAGAAACAGGGACATGGTTTAGGACTGCAGTCATCCTGTTGGGCTTTTTAATACACAATGTATTTTTTGTAGGCTTATTTGTATACGACCTTGTTCAATGCAGTTAGAATTGGGTTTTCATTACTAGCAAAAGTGAAGAATTCTCAAGACATCCTGATATTAGTTGGGAATATACAGCAAACTGGAGGATTTGTGAATTTCTGGGCAGCTGAAATGTGATTACCCCAAGTCTCCTCATTTTCTACTCCTTTCTGTCTTAAACTTGGCTTTCACGTAAAAGTTTAAGTGTTTAACTGTTATGAAGGAAAGAGTTCTTCATTCACATTGTGATAATAGATGCAAAACATTGATAACATTTTGATTTGCGGGCATCTTGCTTCTTCCTAACCTTACTCCGGATTTGGCAACCATATCTGAAGGTCAAAGTCAGATCCAGTTTTCAGGCTTCGATCTGGTCCTCCAGAGATTGTCAGGGGCCAACCAAGAGGGATGAGTGAGGCAGAATCAGCAGCTGCTGCTGATTTTGTCATAAACTATGGGAACATCCTGCACATGTGATGCACTGTAGGCTCTGATAATGGTGGCTCCATTGGTCCCCATGGTGGGGACAATTTAATTCACAAGGGTGTTTGTGAAACTGTGACAGCCTCAACTTATTTGCACACTTGCATTTTCCTTATAGTTTCTAAGGATAGTCTCCACTCCAGCTTTCTTAGATTGGAACAGGAAAGCAGGCAACTGTGAGTTTGAGCATTTCTTTCTCTGATCTTCTCAACCCAGGCTTCATAGAGAAGGCTCCACGAGGCCTCCCTTTGCTTCCTCCCTGCAGCCTGGTCATTAGTCTCCTTCTCTGTAACTGCATGGCTGGCTGTTCATGCTCAGAACCCCGCCCTGTGTTTTCCTGGCTGGCTGGACCTTCCCAACTGTGGATGTGAAAATCATATAGATGCGCCACATATTTCACATAGCACAGTGCTGCTCAACTTGGTCTGTGACCAGGCCTTCCTCATCCAACCTAGTAATTTAATCAGCGTACACTCTAACCTAGAGGGATTCTGCAAGTATGGGTGAAACTGCAATGCTTCCTGTATGTCAGAAACAGCTGAGGTCTATATCTCTTCTTATCATTAGTATTATGAAAAGAGTAATTTCGAGTTTTTTCTCATCTTGAAATTCTGTTCTAACAAGTTCCCGTCTTTCACTCTGGATATTCTAAGAACTTCCCTCTGCTCCTTTCACCCTCAGGGAAATATACATCTTCCTGGCTAGATAAGCTTGCTATTTTTGTGTTTGGAGGTCAGGGCTCTCCCATGCTGCAGTTAGATGGGAGGTTGTCTGCTTACTGCTTTCCTATGGTCCTTTTGTTTGTGGGATGAATATGGCACAGCTGAGGAAGTTTCCAGATGCTGGTCTGCCTGGTTAAGCTACAGACAGGAGGCACACAATGGACCCAGTCTATGCCCCAGGTTTGGATGACTGCCTCCTCCAACTGATCGGACCCATGGACAGTTGAATAAGGAAGTGCATGTTACTGAATAATAGGAAGAATCAGAGGCTGAGAGGTCACTAGCCCTGAATCTCAGCTTTATCATGCATTAGCCCTGTGGCTTTGGATAAGCTGTTAAACCTATGGCACTCTCAATTCTATATCTGTACTGTAAGAATCATATCCTATTGAAGGGGAGGTGCAAGCACAAGACAAAATAATGCAAATGAGGCATCTAACATCATAGGCGCTCAGTACATGTGGACTAGAGAAATGGTCCAGTCACAGCCCTGACCTTACCTCTTTCGCCTTTCAGACCAGCTTGAGCATACAGTGTCCATTTTGTCAAAGCTTCAAGAGATGCATACTACTTTCTCATACTGAAGGCTGTCCTGGACAGTCACTTTGGCTTCCGGTTAGATAACCAGCCCAGACTCTATCCGGGGAGCTGAATAACCCCCCAGGCTAGAGCTTCTTCTGTCCCTTCACAGCCCCTCTCTTCTCTTTCCTATTATTCATGTACACTCTGGATACATGTTATGGGTTGTGAGAATAAGATGCCCTTTTGGCACCTCAGTGTCCTCTGAGTCAAATAAAATTAGCATCGACGACTAAATACATCATTCCAGACTATTTGATCTGCTTCTCCAGAGGTTGCCTGACTCCTCAGAACACTGTCTCCCCAGAACTCCACTGTCCTCCTCTCACTCAGGGCCCAGTCCCTCAAGCGTCCAGCTTCTATTGCTCCCCATTGTGAGTTAGCCCAAGGCATCTCCCATTCTGTCTTTAAGCTCCTCACATTGCTCACTGTGAAGAGAGCTATGGTTCTGTCACCCCAGAACTTTGTTTCACTATGTGTCCCATTCCTCACATTTCAGGGGACAACCATGTGGCTTTTTTCCATGACAGGGAGTTTTATCTTTTGCTGAATTGGAGAGAAATATACCTTCTGAGCATCCCATAGACAAAAGAATGAGTTTTTATAAGTTGTAATAAAAGACAAGGGCCACAGCTGCATGAGAATCTTGGTTCCTGTGTTAAATAAGCACCTTCTTTGAGCTCTGGCCATGTCCCCTGAAAGTGCTGGTGGTGCAATGTGCACCTCAGGCAAATGTTTATATTGCAATCCCTAAGAGCTTCTCAGAGACATAAGGGGACAAGAAGGGCTAACATGCTTGCTGTGACATGTCAAAGTTAACCGCTTTAGTTGGGTTCTCAACCTGCTCAAAGGAGAACGGGTGGTGGACAGATTCAGGCTCTGTGAAGAACAAACCTGTCTAAGGGAGACATAAACCTCAGAGCATTGCGCATCAGCACCCTTAGAACAAAGCTTAACTCTGAAGTAGACTAATGCATGTGAGTCAGTCCTGTGTGAACAGAAAGTTTCTCTCTTTCATGTCTTTTTCTTGCCTGATGAGTGAAGTGAGAAGAGCCTTATCATTTTAAAGAAACAAAGAGTGAACTCAAAAAGATCCCATTCTTTGGGGCCTCAGTTTCTGCACCCATAGGATAGATGTGATCAAGCCAACCTCATAGGTATTGTGCATGATTCTCCCCTGTTGGGAGCTCACTGCTACAGTGACTGTGTGTGCACAATGAATACACTTCTGTTTTCCCGTGCTACCTGCACTGTGGGAGTTACATGTATGTAAGATGGCACACGTGGGAAGGTGTATAGGGGACAAGCTTGAGAGGTGGTGATAGCCCTTGCTCAGACAGAAAGAACATTTTCTTGTTTTTGTTTTTGCAGCCCAGAGCCCTGCTATTTACAACATTAGGGGCTTGAGCTTAGTCTGAATTTCACTGATAAACTAGGGAGGGAGGAAAATATCATTAAGAATGAGGCTTTCCTATCCATAAATATCAGCTTGCACTTTAAAATATAACTGTGATTTGGGGTACAGAGACAATGGTCAGGTAGGGCCCTTTGTGTCCTCTAAGGATAGAACAGTGATCATGGCTGTGAGTTCCCAAAAGGGTACAGAACTACCTGCATCGCTTACAGCACACTGGGGCCCTCTCTGCCTAGGGAAGGAAAGGCCAGAGTTTAAATTCTACCTGTCATGAAACCCTATCGCAAAGTCTCCCCCTTCACTGTCCAGTTCCCCTCCCTTCCTGCCCCTCAAGATTCTTGGAAAGGGAGTGAGGGACTTAGTTCATTTCTCATAATGAGGCTATCAGCTTGACTTCCTTCGTGGCTTCTCAGATAGAGGCTACACGCTTCCAAAAACAAGCAAGGTTTATAAGTAAATGGAAACAGTGTACATTTGCTCAGGATAACCCCAGAGTCATTTGGATATGAAAATCCTTTAACAATTGGCTGGAAAAATTACTTTAAAGTTTGCATAATACCTAGCTATGTGAATGCATGTGTTGTTATTTTTAAGCAATCTGTGTGTTTAGATGCCATCAAGCTAATTAGGAAATATGTATTTGCACAGAACCCAAGTTTGCAGCTAAATTAAATGGAGAAAATAAATCTTCCCCACTAAGTTATTGTGTACCTTCTAGATCTCCAAAGTTCTTAAAATTATGAAATGCTAAGAATATACAAATTTACTTTAAAGCAATTACTTTGTTTTCCCAATAAACATTAGCATATGAGATAAGATGTTTTTTAACCAAAGAATCTTGACCATGATTCGAATCCTAATTTGTTAAGCTCTTCCCAGGTGAAAAAAAATCACCAAACTGGGCAAATGGAAGAAAGAAATAAAGAGATAGATGATAGGCAGATACATGAACAGTACACACGTATGCACTTTTATAATACACCTAGGTGACTAAATTGTGCCAAGTGTGTGAACGTATGTAAGTTGAATATGCACATTTTTGCAGTATGCAAGGTATCAGATCTTTTGTGTTTTATTATTGTGTTTTAGTTTATGAAAAAGTGAGGGTTTTTACCAGTGCCAGGCTATCTGGATTGAAATCCTGTCTCCACCTTACTGACTGAACTGAGTTAATTCTCTTAGCATCTACCTTTGAATTTTGCCATTTGCAATCTACAGCTAATACCCATGTCTACACCATAGATTGTTTGTAGATTAAATGAGAGGAAGAATATGAAGTTCTCATACTGTGCCTGACACATACAAGTGCTCCATAATACAGGGTAAGCACTTCCAGGGTCTATCATTGTTGATGAACTATGTCAGATTTACACTGATGGCCACACACATCCATAATGTGCTATGTGAAAGGAGGCTCTCCTGAATTGCATGCAGTTGGCTGCTTCATGTACATCTGTGCTTGCTTAGGTTGGGTTCTGTGTGTATTTCGTTTGTTGTTTAATGTATATGCATGTTCTTCTGGTACTTTTCATCTCTATTTTAGTTCAAGTCCTTGCCGGATTGCACACTCTTTTGTGTTTCGCTAGCGATGTGTAGATATCGTGTAGCATTTCATGTACCTTGCTTTGTTGCCCATGTTCAGGTACCCCATATGCCTAAATTATAACATCCCATGCAGGAGCGTGAGCAGTATAGCATAGTACATCTGTGCGCTCATGATACAGACCTCAGATGGAGGCTTTACTTGGCCCCTGCTTTTTATAGAATTAGTCATTAATATTGAAAAATTTAAAGGTTCTACATTCACTCAGATAATACTTTTTGAAAATTAGAACACCTGATAATATCGGCTCTAATGCCCATTAGGTAATACATAGCAGGGACTGGGTCTAACTGATCCCTCTGGGGGCAAACAGGACACTGCTAGCCACAGTCTCGTGTTTCCCATTGTTTTCTCTTTGACATCCACATTCAGCTACTATGTTTCATCTCATTTGTGCCGTTCACCTCTTTCCCAGCCAACGAGTGCTACCCATTCCCATTTCCTACAGTCTCTTGAGTGGGCAGTTACTGCTTTATGCAAGAACAAAGTCCCGATGCCCTTCTGACAAGCTTACAGAGTGGGTAAGTGAGGGGAGGCCATGCAGATGCCAGAGAGAATTTTAAAATGCCAGATTCTCTGAAATCCCAGGGCTGTCCTGCACCTGTCTGATGCCCAAGGAAAAGCTCACTGGCAGTACTGACCCTGCTGATGGAGAAGAGCAGCCCAGGCCGGTCGGAGCACACGCCCGTGAAACAGAAGCGCAGCTTCCAGTAGAAGAGATGCTCCCAGATGAAGGTGATGAGGCTGAGGGCCATGGCTGCTGCCAGCATGTAGAACACACCCGCCATGTTGTCGATGTCCAGCTGGCTGCTCATCACTTCGTTCTTCTCATTGTGACAGATGCCTGTAAGCCACAGTGTCTCCAGCTCCTCCATCTCACCTGCATGGAACACAACACCCATAGGCAGTGGTCACCACAGCATGTGCTTCGGGGCAGACATTTTTGGGTTAGGGACTGACATGTACGACCTTACAGTTACTGAGCTAGACTGGCCTTTGGTTACTCACTGGTTGACTGTAGTAATGATAACAACACCTGCCTCATATCATTATGGAGAGAATAAAATTAGATAGCATCTCCGTATGGCAAATTTGGCACAGTTCCCGGATGGATTTGGTGTTGGTGTTGTGGTAAGAGGGAAAAAAAAAAATATATATATATATATATATGTGTGTGTATATATATATAAAGTACCCGGTTCACAACAAGTTCTCTAAATAATAACCTTTGCTACTACTTATTTTTATGAAGAAACCCCCTGGAATATTCCCTGCCATGTGTGAGTGCTCACGTAAAGTTCTTCTTTCTTTTCATCTGTTAGAACATCCAGAATTACTCCAAAAAGTTAATCAAGAGCAGTACGCTTAGGGCACAACACTTTAATTGAAAAATAGATCTTTGGCCCTGAATTGTCCTTTGCAAACTGAATACCTTCACATTTCAGTAGGCCATTAGAGAAGCAAGTGAATTTTTTCAGGGAAAAAATAAAAACGTAGGCATGCTTACCATTGTTTTCTCTCTCTTGTTTGTGAGTTTTAGCCAGTCACCATTTAGGAGAAATTCTCAGATATAAATGTCTAGTAATTACACTAGCTGTCTAGCAATCACTGAACTATGGCACTTAGACTATGATTCAGCTTTCAGAATTATCTTTCAAGAATAGTGATCATCAAAGGTGTATGTAATACTGAATGAAAAGTGTGGCTGTCTTGTGCCTGGATATGTATAAGTGATTTCTGAGATGCAGTAAAAGATATCTGGAGAAAAAGAAATGGTTCAAATGTTTTTATTGACACTGCTTTTAAAAGGTTAACTGTGATTACTTGTTTCATATTGGTGTCTTTAATTTTTATGACATTAGTATGCATAATTTTTGGTTTGTTTTCACTCGAGTGAGTTTAACATGAGAATCTAGTTAATGATGATTTTCCTTTGGCCTTCTGAAGATATTATTGGATTTTCTTCTGATCTGCGCTGCAAAAAGTGGCTAATCTTCTCCTCGCCCTTACTTCCTGTTCAGTTTATATTTCCTCTTGAATCACTTTTGAGCCTTTCATCTTGTTCTTGGTGTGGCATATAAGTGTGGATTTGGCTTATTTGGGCTTTGAACTCAGTATAATTCTTCAATATGGCAGCTGAAAAGTCGGATTCTGACAAACATCCCAGATATTATCATTTTAAATATTAACACTTCATCCTATCCATTTCCCCCATAATTCCTCTCTTGACCCTTCCCAAACCCTGGCAGTCACAGGGCTTTTAATCGTCGCTATGGTTTTGTTTTTTCTAGAATGTCATAGAGTTGGAATCATATGTGGGTAGCCTTTTTGGACTGATTTCTTTGACTGAGTGGTATGTGTTTACAGATCCTCCATGTCTTTTCCTGACTGGTTAGTTCATGTTTTATTACCAATAGTATTCCATGGTCTAAAAGTACAGTTCACTCATCCATTGACCTATTAAAGGATGTCTTTGTTTCTTCCAGCTTTAGGCAATTGCAAATAAAGTTGCTCTAAACATAGGTTTAAGTTTTTGGATAGACATATTTTCCTCTCTTTTGGCTAAAAACCTAGGCCTGGGACATCATTGCTGAGTTGTATAGAAAGAGTACGTTTTACCTTGTAGGAAACTCTATTCTCACATGACTGAACCATTTAACATTCCCGCCAGTAAGAAATCGAGTTCTTATTGCTCTACCTTCTCACCAGCACTGAATAGTGTTGTCACTGTTGGGATTTTTGTCATTTTAATAGCATTGTGGTATTATTTGATTATTTTATTAGCAATTCCCAAATTGCCTGTGATCATTATCTTGTTTTCCTGAACATTTTCTTTAAATATTCTG
Source organism: Dinomys branickii (assembly GCA_004027595.1). NCBI lineage: Eukaryota > Metazoa > Chordata > Mammalia > Rodentia > Dinomyidae > Dinomys > Dinomys branickii. The sequence goes on along the minus strand of PVLD010014312.1, from coordinate 1,706 downwards.
GACTTTCACGTTCTACCCTCCAGGTTACTAACCTTGTTTTAGTATTTTGCACTCCCTATTTATCTGGGCTATTGTTTAGTGATTCCCACTGACCTCTTCTTCTAGTTCATTTATTCCTTCATCAGTAATACTCAGTTTTATGTTTTAATCTAAATAATTAATTAATTTTCACTTTTTTGAGACAGGGTCTCACCAGATAGTCCAGGCTGGTTTTGAACTCACTATGTAGCCCAGGCTGGTCTCAAATTTTCAGCAATCCTCCCACCTCAGCCTCCCAAGTGCTGGAATTATGGGCATGCACCATCATACCCAGGTTGTGTTTTAATTTTAATCTGTTCAACTGGGATATTCATTTGGAGCGTATACAGTTCTGGTTTTTTTTTTTATCAGAACACCCTATTTTTTACTATAATTTTTAAAACTTTTATATATTTAATATTTTCAAACCTATAATCTTACAGGTTAATGCTTGGGCTTCTCATTCTTGTTTCCTGTGCACCAAAGCTCATGGTGGTTTGCTCCTTTATGACATTTGTAGCTTTTGATTATGAGTGAATCCTCTGCAGAGGTGTTCTCCCTCTAAACACTATGGTCCCTCAAGAACACTGGGTTATGTAAATGTTCTACAGAGGGTTTCTTGGTTTGCCTCTTCCATAGCTCCAGGGGATCTCCGTGCACAAGTTTTTTATGAAAAATTTTCTGTGCAATTGTGGCATCATTTGCGCAGCATACATTTGGATTCCCATCTTCTCTGTTTCAGTTTCTCACTCAGTGCTTCACACAGATGGCTAACCCCCTTGCATTTTCTTCACTTTGATGGACAGAAATTTGCCTAGTTTCCTTTCCACAGACTAAATGACTCACTGAAGGTCTCAGATTTGTTAATCAGAAGGGAAAAAGTATACATATTTATGAGAGAAAAAAATAGGAAGCTTATCCCTCTTAACAAGTTCTTCGCACACAAAGGAGGGTGCTGGTTTATCAGTGATGCAGGCAAAGGGCTGGAGAAGAGGCATCTTCATTCCATTCCTTTCCAGCACTTTCATAGTCATGTCACTGGAGACTGCAGCATTATTTCATTGTCCACCCAACACCATAAATGTATCCAAATCCCTCTGTTCACCAGGTGCCTTAAAACTTACATAATTACTTCCTCCCTGGCAAAACCTCCACTGTCATCTCTTTCAAAATACAGTGTGCTGTTAATTTTCTCCTCCCTTTGGAGCTTGTGAGGACACATAAATGGGTCTTTTCCCATGACTCATCATGTCCCAGCACACCCTTACTTTGGTGTTGTCCCGAAAGACAAGCAAGTTTACAAGCCTGTAGCAGTATCTGGCTCTAAGAATCATCGCCTTGTTCTTTTCAGGATGTAGAGATGAAAGAACTTTCCTATCCACTTTGTTCAAACAACATCTCTTTAGAAGAAGTCAGCGTGATAAACCAGACCCAAATTCCAAAAGGAGAGCGAATTCGCATTTCTCAATACCAATTACAGCCTGTTCCAATCATTTTCCGGTTAATCATTTCTTGCCTTATGGCCCTCTTTGACTAGTATACTGAACTGTAGTTCAAATACTTTCTTATTTCATTTTAAATTTACTCAAGTATATTGTAATTTCCATGAGGGAGACCAGGGACCGTGTTTTATGGTTTTGATATTTCTCATGGCCTGCAGCACAAAGTAAGCACTGAATCCGTATTTT
>PVLD010014311.1:0-52835 GCA_004027595.1 Dinomys branickii | reverse complement strand
CCACATAACGTTCTTGCATACTTTTCATGTTACTAGCTTTGTAGCACTGTCATTGAGCACCCCTGAAATGCATCAGTGAGTTTAAATTTGAACTTCTAAGGTAGCAGGTTCTAAACAATGGCTGCTTATTAGAACCACCTGAGGAGCTCTGAAAACATCCTCATGCTCAGGCTGAAGGCCAACACAGTGGAAGTAGACTGCCAGGGTATTTGATCCACATAACAGTGCAGTAGTCTTAGGAGACTTTCCAGGTGATTCTAATGTGCAGTTAAGGTTATGAATTACTGCTGTAATGTATTGTTGAGGTGCTTATGGAAGCTTTTCTCCTGCCCTTCCACACAGATTAAGGTAAGGGATCCAACTTCCTTGATAACTTCATGTCAGTGGAAAGGCAATCAGGTTCTTGAGAAAGATATTTTAGGTTGTAAAACTAGCAAGAAACCACGAAAAGATTTACATTGCAAAAGGGCAGAAAAAAGTTGTATAATTGCCAGTTTTCTAAAGTAAATGAAAAGCAAAGAAGGTCAGGTGCTTGGAGTCAGAAAGAAAGCTGTCTTTGAGACAGGATCTTCCTGTGTAGCTCAGTCTGGCCTTGAACGCACCATGTACCCCAGGCTGGCTTCCAACTCTTGATTCTCCTGAAGCAGCCTCTTGAGTACTGGGATTAGAAGCCTGTGCCATCATGCCAGGCTGAGCCATCCTTTCTTGATTACCTCCGCACATGTCCTAAATCCTAGGGGAAGAAATGAGTCTACTTAAAATAAGAGACCAGTGATAGCCTTAGCCAAGACCTCATAAACTTTCTAACACAGAACTCATCTCTGGGTCTGGAGCAGTCCTTTGAAATATGTTAGAATCCTCTGGGGGAGATTTTAATCATTATCACTGCTTGTGCTTTGTTCACTGAGAGTGTGATTTTAGTTACTTTGGGTTGGCTCAGACCTTACATTTTTTCTTTTTAATCTTTTTGAGATAGGGTCTCGCTATGCAGTTCAGGCTGGCCTTGAGCTCACTTTGTAGCCCAGGCTGGTCTCAAACTTGCAATGACCCCCCTGCCTCAGGCTCCTGAGTGCTGGGATTACACGGGCACGCCACCACACTCTGCTCTTATGCTGTTTTAAAACTCCCCAAGAGAGTGCAGTGTACAGGTGGAGCTGAAAATGAGGGAGTGGGTGGGCAGGTGCAGCGGCTGTCCCCCTCCTACTGCCTCATCACCACTTCCAGACAGGCCCGGAACTGCCTCTCACATTCAACCCCCGGCTCAATATATTTTGCTTATATTTTCCTCTGCATTCACTGCATTAATATTTGCAGTAAATAAAGTTCTTTACATTTTATTTGCTTTTTATTTATGCTAGATTAGTGGTTCGGAGTAGGATAAAGGAAAGGTAGAAAGGAGACAAGGAAAATCTTAACTTTGAAATGGTAATTTTAAGAAAACTTCAACTTTAGGACACAATATTATGCAAAGTTATTCATAGCTGTATTCCATATCCTTACTCCCAAGCTTTGTTTATTTTCCACGGTCTTTCTTGTTTGCCCCTTCCCCAGGCCCATCACACCCAAGTCCCTTAAATGTACTGTATGTCCATAAATTAATCTAGTTATAACCACCTGACCTTAAAATGAAGAAACAGATTCTAAGGGTTCAAAGACTGCTTTTAGACAAAACATCTTAGATCATGCATTTTCAAGGATTCTTCCAAGAACACATGTATATCCTCAGTCTCAGACTGTAGTGTATCTTATTCTCCAGCATCCATACCCCCTTCTGAGTGTGTACGCCTATTTATCAAATCTGCTTGTGCCTCTTACCGAGAGCTGAGCAGTTCTTTCTTGTGAGGGCCAGGAACCTATGCCACATGTGGGTGAGCTGAGGTCCTCATCTCCTCTTGCAGGACACCTCAATGCTCAGTGAGAGTGAAGAGTAGACTTTGGAGCAGTCATGCATGTCAGCAGATATTAGCATCAGGCAAGTGACAAGATGCTTCATTTCTGTGCCTCAGTTTCTCATCTTTGAGACTGTTTTCATACAGTCGATAATTGATTTACAGTTTTAAGAGAAGTTTTGTCCCCATCCCTGGTCATATTTATATTCATGGAGTAGTACATAGTTTGAGAACAATTTCAGTGGACGTTTCCCTGAATGATCCAGTTAATAAGGATTATTGTGTGTGTGGGGGGGTAACACAAAAGAAGGATGTCTTCCCTTCCTAAGGAGATACAGCTGCTCCTTTTGGGAGGAAAAAGGGGTACAGTATGGCTGGCTTATATGATCTACTCTGAAGAGTCTTTTTCCTGATAAAGAGATATGATCAAAATACATGGTGAATGTTTAAATTTTAAAAAAGTGTTTCAGCAAAAGGCGCATTGCCAACACTCCTCCTCAAAATATGCCTTGCTTTCAGTACATGTGTCCCATCATTCTTTTCACTTTCCGAAGCAGTTCTGGAAGTCTTCTCTCATGTCTTTATGAGGTGTGATCAAAATATAGTGAATGCTACTGTCGAGTGTCATGTAACAGAAAACCAAGGCTGTAAAAACATTGTAGTACATCCTCATCTACCTTACTCACCAGATCTCACACCATGTGACTTCTGGGCCTTCCCTAAAAATCAAATAACCACAAAAGATTAAGTGTATGGAATCAGTTCAGGTCATCAACACAACCATGACAGCGCAACTAAAGACACTCAGGAAAGAATCCGAGAACTGCTTCAGAAACTGGCAAGAATGGTGTCGTAAGTGTGTTTGAGATGACAGTGATTAATGGCAGCATGTCTTTTATTGTAATGATTTTTTAAAAATTCAGTAGCATTCATTGTATTGTACTTTATATATGTAAATACTATTTCCTAGTTGTCTTTTGTCTTTATCTTTCTATATTCTCTGATATACAGAAGAATTGAATTTTGCTAATGCCAAATCGCTGTCTCTTTCATGATTTCTAGGTTTGGCATCTCAAATATTCTAACCCAGCATTAAGAATTTTTAAGAGGAAAACGATATTTTCCTCTTCTTCTCAACACCTTTGGAACTCCGACTTTATATTCATATTTATATTCATGATATAGGCAGGGTTTAACTTCATACTTCCCAAATAATCAGTTTTCACTACATTTATAAAATTGCCTGTCCCCTTAAATATCACTTTTGTCTTGAGCTAAATTTGCATTTGTACATGGTCCCTTTGACTTTGTGTATTTCTCCATTTGTTATCATTTTTCTTTACAATTAATATGGCATTATTTTTTTATTATTTTTTATTTTTTATTTTAAAAGTAAAAGCACAAAAACATGTTAACAAACACACAAAGTAGCATAAGAAATAGTACAATCAAAACTGATTTATAGACAAGGTGACATGGACTCAACAATGGTTGTTGCTTTACCTATTGATATCTTCGACGTGTATATTCATGAACACAGATACAGACATGTGAAACTGATCAAATAATTAATCAACTCAACAACAGAAAAAAAAAGAAAAAAAAAAAAAGAAACTGGAAAGCATTAACAAAGAGGCACAAAGTAGTACAATAACAGTAAGATCAGGATTGAATTATAGACAAAGAAACAGAAAACCAACAATAGTTGCTGCTTTGGAGCCCATGGCATTGTTTTATTTGGACCAAATTTATAGGATGTTTTTGATGTTTGATAAACTTGTATTTACCTAAGTTACATGTAGAGTTCTTTCAAAGCTTCTTAGCCTTTCTTGCCTATTTTTACTACTATGTGAACTTTAGAATTAGCCTTCGAGATTTCAGAAATAATTCAGGTATAACTTTTATTGAAAGTTGCTTGAATTTATTAAGTGGAAATAATTTATAATTTAAATATTAATACTTCTTGAACAGAATCACAGCATGTTTTTCCATTCTTTAGACTAAAAATCCTCACATACGATTTATCTCTTTCATCAAGATGTTACAGATTTATTTACCTGTGTTTGGTCCTGAGAAGACTTTGCTTCACTGTCTTCTAGCATCCGACGCTACTGATGAAAAATCAAACGCCATTTAGATCACAAACCCTTTGCAGCCATTTTTCTTCTCTTGTTTGTAAGCATAAGAACATTTATTCTGTATGTTTTACCATTCATTCTGCATAAACTGTGCTAGATTAGGGTACTTGAATACTCTGCATTCTTCAAACAAACGATGATGATCAATCGGGTGCCTTCCTCTCCCCTCTTTGGTCAGACTTACTGTATCACACTTTTATCTTTTCATCTTTGAGTCTTTCTTTTGTCTCTTTTTTTCTTTTTCTTATTGCTTTCTTCCTTTTTTGTTCTTTTTATCACATAATTTCTTAAAGCTGGGCAAACATATAAAAACTCTGTGGGTCTTTTTAGGCCAAAAAGTCAAATATGAGCAACTGTGCACTAGTGTTTTTCCACAAAGGAGGTGTAATGTTCTCCTTTACAGTTGCTGGAATATAGTGATAGATCAAATAGTTTTTCATAGAATACTGAATGAAGTTGATAATATCTTTATAGTTTGTAAGAAGGAATAATTTTGTGATTTCGCCCATCTCTAAAATTCACCCACAGTATTTTACATTTAATTATCTCAGACATTTGATTGGGAAGGATCTTAGTAGCTGTCTCTATCACTTTAAGGATTGTGGATTTTGCTTCTGTTCATTCTTAGGGAGGAATACCCAAAAGCTTCTGTGATAGTACCTACTAGCTCTGGTCATTGTACCTAGCATTCTGGTTTTCAGTTTTGAGATTTGTTCTCATTGCTCCAGAATATTATATGTCCCACTTTTATGAGTGCATGGGTTAGAACATTCCAACAGGAAAAAAAAAGATTTTCCCATCCTCTGTTCATATTCTTGTGCTTAATTCCGTAATATTTATTTAGAAATGGCTACTCATATGTATGTGCCTCAAACACAGCCTTGAAATGTACTGTAATGTATGTTCATTAAACAACACTTTGAAATTTATTTTCGTTAAAGTATATTCCTTTGTTATTTTCATAAAGTTACAAGAAATTGTAGGCAATGAGATCAAGTGAACCAATGTTTCTTAGAGGTAGGTGTTCCATTGATGAGTCAGTGATTTTGTCCATAGAACTTCCAAAACATATCACCGGTTATTTTCTCAATATCTTTATCATAAATTTATTATTATTATTACTACTACTATTATTATTTGTCTTTTTGAGACAGAGTCTCGCTGTGCAGTTTAGGTTGGCCTTGAGCTCACTTTGTAGCCAAGGCTGGTTCCAAAGTTGCAATGATCCTCCTACCTCAGCCTTCCAAGTGCTGGGATTACAGGTGTGCGCCACCATGCCCAACTTCTTATCATAGATTATTTTTAAGGACCTACATAGGACACGAATTCTGTGATCTCACTGTTTTTTGACATATCAGGAAGAATGAAAACATTTACTGAGCACTTACTATGTGGCAGATATTATCCCAGTGATCTTACATATACGCTTGTCTTATGTCCAAAGTGATGTTTTGAGCCTTCTAAAATGGTGTCTGTTGTTCTACAACTATTTCCAACCTAATTCACATTTGTAGTTCTCTTTTTCCCGCAATATTCCTCTTGTGCCTAACCACTGTTTATTAATATATATTTTCAAAGGAGGGGCTAAATTATCACACATTATAATAAATTGATTTATGGGTATGAATAAATTAACATGGAGCTTTAAATGGATGTACCTTTGAAATTGGTAGTGCTAGCTAAAGTATTTTTTTATAATTTTGAAGTTTTATGAAGCCATGATCAGAGATAGAGTCATGGAGAGGAATGAAATTAGGGCTCACATATTTTTATTTCCAGCTTTTTGGTAGCTGTGTTAATTTTGGCTGAGTTACCTTTAGCACATTAGTTTTCTCATTTTAAAAGGCACATAATAATTAGCTCATCAAGTTATTATGAAAATTAAAGATAGCGAGGTATATAGGCAACTAATATACAGTTTGTCCTGTTTTGACATGTTGAAAATGACCATTGTTAAATCCTCTGTGAAGCACCTAAAGCTTGTATGCTTGAAGCTATTGCCTTGAGGTTAAAAGGTGATGGTTTTTCGGATGGTACTTCTACCATAAAATGAAATAAAATATTTTCAGCTTTACAAATTTGGAACAACTTTTATTTTCCAGAGGCATGTTCAATAGTTTGGCATTATAGTTAGATTTTTTTCCTCCACCAAACCTATATCTTATTCTAAACATAACTACTTGGGGTTCTCCTTCCCATATAACTCAATTTTATTCTACTTTGAAAAAATTTCTTCTCTTTCATTAACAGTAAATACAACACATCTCATAGAAAATAGATGCAGTCAAATGAGAACTACTTTATTATCCACACATCAATCTTACCAATACATCTCTGTCTGCTCTCACGTAATGTGCCACCTTCTCCTTGCAAGGCAAAGTTTGTACTTGCTGCTAAGACCGGATTGTTCCCACAGCCTTTCTTATCTTCTCAAGGGACTGGTTTCAGTAACTCTATATCTTGCTGTCATGGCTCTGTCTCCTACACTAAGTCCTCAAAAAATATGACTCTTGTGTTTCAGCTTGCACCATTGCGCAAATCAACCCAGTGAAGCTTTCCCATCCACTCCTCCCAGGAAATTGCTATTTCCAAGGACCCTCTCTCCTCCACCATGCCACGCCTGTGGTAACCTTGTCCTCTTCTGACTTGTTCTCTCGGCAGCGCTGACACTCACTGGCTTTGGTGAAACACTTTCTAACTGCCTGTTCTTCTGTAACCCTACAATTTCATGTTTTCCTTCTAACTCACTGTCTGCTCTTTCTTATTCTTTTCTACTAGATTCTCTTCCTACACAGAACTACTAAATTTTGGAATATGCCAGACACTATATTTTTCTCTGAATCAGATCAAATGTCTAGATGATCACTTATAAGTAATTTCTTATATCCCATTAAACCATTATAATCTTCCTTTTTATTTCTGTCTCTTTTCCTTCTACCCTCGGTCACCCTCTTCTCCTCCTTTTTTCTCTCTTCCTCCCTTTGTTGCTCCTTGTCTTTGTCTTTAAGTTTATGAACTTATGATAAATACCCTGTGGTTTTTACACTGGGCACAAAGAAAGGCCCTGGACTGACAGGATGAATAACGTATGTTGTCAAGCAACACAGAGTTGACTAGAATGTTTTAGACATAGAAGTAACTGGAAAAACAGAATTAGAGTTGCTGTGATAGGACAATGGGTAAGTATACAGAGTTTTCAGAGGACACATTGGTAGGGATGGAAGAAATTTATAGAGAATTTCCTCTGTGAAACAGTGTCTTAGTTGATTTCCTTGTCACTGGGACAAAATACCAGGCAGCTAAAACTGAAAGGATGGAGGTTTTCATTTCTCCTTGTACTTACAGCCCATAGCTCGCTTGTCCAAGGCAAGAATGGCGTGGAGGAGGGGCGTAGGGAAGCTGCTCATGGTGGCGAGGAAGCCGAGAAGAGAAGGGAGGGTTGGGAGCAGGATACACCCCTCATGTCATGCTTACGTGGACTCTCACCGCTAACTAGGCTCAGCCTTCTAACAGCAAGTCAGTCAAACTGCCTCATGATTCAGCCACCTTCCAAAAGCCCCGCCTAGGAGCACATGAGCCTTTGGAGGAGATTCTCGATCCAAACCAAACAGGAATGGCTATCTTCATTTTTACTCCAAACCCATTGTCTTCAGGGAAGAAAATAAACTGAAGATCATAGAAAAAGGTTTTCAAGACATGATCTTTCAGGGAAAAAAAGAAAATGCAATCTTTTTAAACCAACAGTTTAAAATATGGATAAGACAGAAGATATTTTCTAAAATAATTAAAACCTCATACCTGTTTTTAATTTTTATTTTTTATCAAGCTAGCAGATAGCCATAAATTTAAAGACAGTTGAAGATGTTTATGGAATACCAATGCCATTTCCTCTATTGGAGACGATGTATCTCTTTAGGCTTTGCCTCTACAAGTGATCAAGCACTGATAGTCTGCAGGATCTTCTAGAGAGAGATTCTAGAAAACAGTGGGAGCTTGGTAGGCCTGTTAGGTTTTGCTTCATTATGTTTCTGCTCATTTTAAGGTTAAATTTATACTTACCCTGACAAGATTTAATAAGCATGAGAGGATTGTTTAAAAATTATGAAGTTTTCATATTTTTAGACTATTTAAACAATAATTTACTGCCTGAGAGATTCTTAGCCAATGTCTCTGCATTGACGTTAAATAATTTATCAGTGGATTTTAAGGGTAAGAATCTGCTGACAGGAATTTTTTATAGGACATAGTTAAGGAGTTGTTACTGATGCTCAAAATATTTATCTAAACTCAGAAAATAAATTACTATCATATACTACTATCAGTTTTTATAAGCCTGTGAGCCTTTGGGGTTATGATTTTCAAATGAATATCTATATCTTACTGCTGGTAATTTTGGCTTATACTTCCAGTACTTAAAATAATTAATGCTCATGCAGATTCATAGCAGTTGGTAGTCCATCAAATGGCTAAGGAAATCACAGTGTCACATGCAATGCTCTCTGAATAAATGAGACAGCTCAGTCTAAGTTGTAGTTATAACTTTCTAGACAGCATGTGCTTCCAAGGAATCTCTAATTAACCTTTAGCCTCAAAAGATTAACTAGAATTCTTCTCTTCTTTGAGAAACTTCTATACAGAATCAAACTAATCTGAGTTTGAAATGTAAGTAAACTGCCTATTTGACACTTAAAGAATGTGTTCAAAGAAGATTTATTGATGAAACTTTTCTGCACTGGAAGTATGATGGTTTTGAATGCCCTCTCATCAAAATTGATCATTCTTGTATACGCTAATCTCTGTGTGTATTTAAAGTACTTATCTTGGACTCACTGAGGTTAAGATGCCTCACACTGGGATTTTCATTTCTAAACACTGTAAGTAAGCTATCCTTATTTATGAGCTGTACTTAAGTAGCCTAATTACTAGCTCATCCCCAAAAGGATTTGATGTTTTGTATACACATTGCATCTAAACCTCAATAATGTTGCTTACTCAGACTGCATGGATTCGTAAATCCCATCGTCACTAGTTTGTGACCTTAAGAAAGTGTTCCAGCTATTCAGTGTTTCACTTTTGTTATCTGGTAAGTTGAGATAGTGTACCCATTTTAGGGTTATGTGAGAATTAAAGCAAACTGAATTAAGGTAAGTAAAACACTGTTAAGCCACAGTAATCATCCAGGAAACTTTAGTTATTATTACCAATGAAAAAGTGCCAATTTATTTTCAATTCACATGTTAATTTTAAATATGAGTATACGGAAATTGTTTTCTTTAATATTTACCTTGAAATGCATTTTGAATGTTTACCCTGTGCTTCCCTGCCAAGTCTCTGCAGTGGGAGACAGATATCCAAAGCAACAAACCAGAAGCTGGTAGTTCTGTGGAATCCAGTATTTATAAGTCAAATCCCATCATGGTAGCATTAGAGGAAACAAAAGTGGTCATTATGTGAAAACATTCCTCTACTGAGCTGAGCTCTTAGGAAGTGATTTCCTTTTCTAGCATCTTGCTGGATACAGTGCGAGTGGTCATCCTTGCCTATTCTAAACACATCCATGTGACAGAGCCTTGTTGAATGCCAGATAGTGTAAACATCCTGAAAACTCACTACAGACATGGTAGAATTCAACTGCAAAATGAAATACCAAATCTCAGTGGAAAGTTTAGATTTTATGAAAGCAATGAAAGGATTAGTCAAATGAAGACTTTTTAAATATTAGGTAAGGCTAACACCTACTACAAACTTCTTGGAAGTTTTGCTTAAAGTCAGAAATTTTGTACTAACAACTGCTAAGAGTATGAAAATCAGGAAAACTTGAGAATTTCCTTGTGATTCTGAGCTCTTTAGCACCACCTTTGTGTTCTTTCACTTTACTTTATTTTCAAATAGTTTTCCACCCATGCCTGAACATGCCAATTAATATTATGGCTAGGATATCACGCATCTCTGGAGAAAACTTTAGTTAAGCCCAAATTAAATTACTGAAAATATGAAGTTAACATAAAACAATGGCTTAAAAATAAACATTTAAAAAAGTGCATAATTAATTCCTGCTGAGAAGAGGGAGGAAAGTACTCTATTTGAGATAAAATTTTACTATTACCTAGCAGGAATGTCAATTCCCACCTCAGCTCTAGTCAAAGATGTGAAATAAATCATGTCATCATTTCAGAATTTCAGTGTTGACCCTCCTATACTAAGACAAAGGAGAAAAAAAAAACTTGTTACAAAGTTTCTGTTTAAACTATCCCATAGAAAGGCAATAAAAGTACAGATGTCTAGGTGTTGCACTGTTTTTTGGAAGTTGGAAATGTCTGTGTGAAAGGCTGAAGTAATGCACTGGGCCCTTAGTCAAAGAAATGGTGTCTCATTAGGTATCTAAAATTAACCGCTCCACGTGAATGCTCAGTGCCAGCCTGCCTTGTTCCCTCTGGAATGACTCATTCAACTTCCCAGCGCATTTCCCTTTTCTCAGTCTCTGCTCCGGCCCCTTTTTTATTCCTGGGTTCTCTCTTTACCATTTCATCCCTCTCCTAACTGAACTCACACATCTAGGCAGATGACTCTCAAGCTGGTATTTATAGCCTCGTCTTCTCTTCCAAGCTCAATTTCACATTTCCAACTATCTGCTAGACATTTGCACCTAAATGTACCACTAGCATCTCAAGTTCAAAATGTCTAAAACTTTCTCACTTTAAACTCCTTCTGATTTTATCTCTTCTTTAAATAAGTGGTAGCCACATTCTTTGTGGTATTTCAAAATATATTTTGTGTTATCTTTTCTTACATTTCCTGTGGTCACAAAAAGATCATCAGCCCTTCCTTTAAGTCAGTTCATTTCTCTATACCCACCTATTGGATACCCTGTTAAAGCCTCAGTTCTGTGCTAGAAAGGAAGGGATAAACAACATGCGGATCAGTGAGATACTAGCCCTGTGCTCAGAAACCTTGTGATCTAAAAAAAAGAAAAGAAAAGAGAAAAAGAAACCTTGTGATCTAGCAATTGAGATATAAGACGGACCCAAATTTTGTTCTCAGGGTCATCAGATTAATTTCCTTGCACCTTATATTTTTCTTTTCATAAGCCATCAATAACTAGTTCTGGCTTTCAAAGTAGCCTGGAAATGGACTTTCTCATACTGAACAGTAACGGCCCAGAGTACTTGATTCATCTCCTATGTACCAATACCGTCTGTTCTGAACACATTCATCCATCATTTCCCTCGGTCTCTCTAAGGTGAATGTTGCTGCTACTCCCCTAACGGATGAGGAAGGGGAGGCACAGAGAGATTAGATAGCTTGCTTGAAGTCATGTAGTTTACAGATGAAAGATAAAACAAACTGAGACCTGGAGTCTGCCTCTGCAGACGATAATCTGAATTGCTGGCCCCTGCTGCCTGACCCATGCCTCTGACCCTGTCCTCCCGCAGCTACAAATAACAGGGAGAACTCCGGCCCCCAAAAGCCAATCTGTGGGCCGATCGTCACTTACGATTTGTGTGACTTGGCCTGAACAGGTGATATCGACCTCCAAGTATTTCTCTTGAGGACTGGAAATAAGACATAGCAGCTACTATCATGTACACTAATGCCAGAGTTAGGGGCCTGTCTCTCTAATTTGGGTATATTTTTGAATTGAAAATTAAAATTAAGATTAAAATAACTTGGATTTATATCTTGTAATGCAAAATGATTTCGGAAGCTTTTGAATAACATCTCAAATTCAAAATGTCTAAAACTTTCTTACTTTAAACTCCTGATTTTATCTCTTCTTTAATTAAATGGTAGCTTTAATATAGATATTTGTGCTAATTTTTTTCTTTTCACACTTATTTTATCTGTTTAATATTCTTTTGTGATTTTCAGTTGTGTGACAATTTAAACTTTTTAAATTTAAGCAATTAGTATCGAACATTTACTATTGGAGGTATTTAACAATCTGTTAAAATGTTATTCTCTTTCTAGAATAGTAACATTTTCTGTGTTATTGATTTGTCTTTATTGCCTTATTTGAGTTTATTCTTTTTTCACATTTCTGAAAATTTCTACCAGTTGCTTATATCACCATTACTCTTATTAGAAGTGTTTTAAAATTGCCCATATTGTTTGGAATAATTTTAATTTTCTTTTTATGCTTTTAAGCATAATTTTCTATTTGTTCAAAATTCAAGTACTTTTGCAAGTTTTTGAAATGGAATGTTAGCCCTTTTTAATACATATATGTGTTTAAAATGTATTTTAAATAAAGTTTAATTAAAAATATGTATAATTTCAATCAACACCTTATTTTAAATTTAACTTCACTTTTTAGTTTTAACAGCTTGGCTTTATATTTTTATTTAACTAATAAGTGAAAACAAAAATTCTACATACTAATGAGGTAACAGGATACTGTATTTCAACACATGTATTCATTGTGTAATGTCTACATGAAGTGCCTCCTCAGGAATCACTTTTTTTATGGTGAAAGCTTTCAATATACTTTGTTCAAGCTTTTTGAGATGCACAGTTCATTATTGCTATCTACAGTCACCTACTACGCAGCTACACACCAGGACTACTTGCTCCTATCTAACTGAAATGAAGGTTTAAATTAGAACTATTTGAACATTTACATTAATGTTTGAATTAAAGTTCAAATTAGTATTCAAAAGCATCTGACAGAAATTAGAATTGACCCAAATAATCCTGCATTACAAGTTATATTGCTTTAAGAAGGAAGGAATATAAGTTATATTCTTCAGCCTTTAAGAAGAAAATTCTATCATAGGCTGCAACATGGATGGACCTTGGGGACATTATGCTAAACGAAAGAAGGCCATGACAGAACAACAACTAATTCAGTTGTGTAAGAGAAATAAGCTCTAGAGTTCTGCCATGCAGCATTGGACCTGTACTGAATAAGAGCATTAATTTAAAGATGGAGGAAGAACATTTAGCAATAAAATAAAATTTAAAAAGTAATGAGCTAAAAAGTCACATATGACATAATGAAATCATGATTTTTCTTGATGAAAAATACTTTCCTAACATTTCACCACTGGTGATAAAAATAGAACAGTTTTGTGAAACATTTCTGTCAAATTTCTTAAATACTCTTATTAACAGTTACAATGCATAATTTGGTAAACTGAGAAAAATTGGATTTTCCAAGAGTTGACCAGTAGACAAAATAGCTTTCTGAAATTTTATTTAAATTTAACTTGCTCTCCACATACACTGAAGTGGAATGACCAGGTTTCAGTGGTTTTTCTTCACTGTGTA
This sequence comes from Dinomys branickii, assembly GCA_004027595.1. NCBI lineage: Eukaryota > Metazoa > Chordata > Mammalia > Rodentia > Dinomyidae > Dinomys > Dinomys branickii. Next base: position 39,541 of record PVLD010014311.1, on the reverse strand, counting down.
GGTAGCATTCGTCATAGCTGACGGTAACACTTCTTACACAGATTCTTCAGGTGGGTTCTGGCAAACTCTAGCTGCTTGCCTCCTGAGCCTTGGGTTCCTTCTTTGGCTCTGCTTCTTCTTGCTATGTGGATGTTGAAGTTTCTTCTTTTTTAATCTACCTATTTTTTTTTTCATATCTTAAATAGTCTCCAAGTTTTATATTCAAAAGTACATTCAAACCTATATTCAAAATCAGCATATTGAAATTTTTTGTCAGACAATTTTTTGGAAGAAAAAATAGCCAGCTACAGAAGGGCCAATCTGTCTCTGTGTATGAATGCATGCTCATGGACCTGCAGATTGCTATAGGTATATGAAAGGGCATGTGGTTATTATAATAGGTACTGAGGACAGCAAAGATGAATTGAAAATTAAGAACAACAAATTTTCCCTATATTTGTGCATCTGTGTTATTGGTTTATGTCATCCCAATAAACATATTTTTCTCTTATCGTACCAGTGCTTGTCCTTTATTCTTATAGCGACAGTGATCATGCCTTGCACTTGTTCAGCATATTACCATTTTTGGAGTTGTTATAGTATATCACCTGTACTAAATAACTTGATGTTTTGTTTGTCCTAATTTTAAGACTATCCGCTGAGTTTTTAAGCAGTAGTAACAGACAATAAATAGAGTTTTATATAGTACCACTATTTTATGGAAATTGAGCACCATTCACTCCAGACAGTCTGTGTCATTTTATTGATAAACTGACATCATTCACATTGAGAGTTAGTCACTGACTTATTCCTGGCATTGTCTTATTTTCCTGTTGATTTCTTATCTTTCTCTTCGACTTAGCTGTTCCCCTTACCTGTGTATTCATTCCCTTAGAACTTTTGTCATTGTTAGCTTCATTGACTCTTTTCCTAAGGTATCCTTGAGAATTTTTTGAAGTGCTAATTTGATGATCATCAAGTTCTTCCTGTGCTGTTTACCATGGTATTTCCCAACAATTTGCAAAGATAATTTTGCAGAATGTGTCAGTCTAGAGTGGAAATTATTTTCTTTTAGGGCTTAGAACTCTTCACTCCAAGCTTTCCTGACCTTCAAGTTTTGTGAAGCTGTACTATCATTCTAAAGTGTTTTCTTTTATAAATGGTTTGTTCCTTTTTTCTAACGGCTTTTAATATTCTGTTCTTATGTTTGACTTCTAGGACTTGACAATGTATCATGGAAGAGTTCTTTTCTAATCATGGCTATTTTGTGTTCTATATGCCTCATTCTTTTACTTTATTTGGAAAGAGTTCATCTATTATTTCAGTAAACATGTTTCTCATGTCATTTTTATTTTCTTCTGATTTTTCACTAAACCCAGTTAATCTTAGATTAGCATTATTTCCATCATCTGTGAGCTGTTGGATCCATTTTTCATGTTCTCTTACTGCTTTTTAGGTATCTTATATTAATTGGTTATTGATGAGAGACCTGTCTTTTAGTTGTGAGGCAGCTCAGCAGCACAGTGCCTGCTGGTAAGCATTAGGTCCTGAGTTTGATTCCCAGTACCAAAAAAAAAAAAAAAAAAAAAAAAAAGGAATAGTTATGAGACTCATTGCTCTCATTGGTCACCTCTGCCGCCCATACTTTCAATAGAATTTTTAATCTTCTGACTTTCTGTTTGGAGCCCTTTAAAGTATTCTAATTCTTTTCTATTCTTATCATTCATGCTTTGCTTCATTTTGTTTAGCTCTTCTATTTTTTAATTAGTGTCTTCTTTAGACTTGCTGATGATTTCATTTAATTGACCCAGCAGTTTATTACTTGTCTTCTTTGATCTGGCCAAATGCCTTATGAACTGTTTGTTATCTTCCCTGATATGATTTAAATAATTCAGGCTTTTGGTTTCCTTCATTCCCTTTATAGCCACCATAGATCAGCTTTAGAGGAGTTGGGAGCTTTAGGAAACATTTTGTTGGCATGTCTTCTCATATTTTCTCTCGTGATTTTGTTTGTTTTGTGTTGAGAGTTGTGGGTTGATTGCAGTAGAAAGTTTTGTTTCTAATGTGGAGAGCTATTCTTAATTTTTACTTTTCAGTGGTGTTCTCTGAGAATGGCTAGCTACTCATTTTTATTTCTTTCAGGATCCATCTACTTCTGTTTATCTGAGAAGGGATGTTGTACTGTATCTTGCCCAGTACCTAGTTCCCCAAGAATGAATCACAGTATTGTTAATGACCCTAAGTCAATGTAGGTATTGGCATCTCAAGAAAAGCAATTCATAGCAACTGCTATGCCACCTTGGCTATAGGAATAAATTGTCCCCATTGTAGCATTAAATACAAACTGAATAATGATAAACCTTAAGAACCATAATATACCACCCTTATCCATAATTAAGAGCTCTATGTTTATAGTATTAACATGAAGATAAACCAAATGTTGATTTACCATTGACCTATAGTAAATATCTACTAAATGAACACCTTTACCTCTACTAAAAATACCACAGTATTCAATAAGAATAGCATAACATTAATTATTTATTTACCAATTTATAAAGTTTAGTGGTTATTGTTATAAAGGTGGAATGGGTGAGGAACTAGGGAATGAAAAACACTTCTGCAGAGTGTGTGGGCTGTTTCATGTGAGGGTGGATGCTATTCCTCTGGCAGTGTGGGCTGCCTCAAGCGAGTGTGGGATTCTGCTTTTCTAGCAAAGGTGGACTTTCTCCAGCACTGGGACTGTATGCTATGCTTGGCCAACAGGTTTTTGCAGTGTCCTTCTTGAGCTAGGTAGGAGTGCTTTGTGTGTTCCCTCAGATTGTTACTGTCCAAACCAGGGTGTGTTTATGCTTGTCTATTCCCTATGCTATCAGGAAGCACAGTGTACAGTTGGTTTGGAGTTTTGGGGTGATCTTGTGCTTGCATGGGGGGGGTGCTGTGCATTGGACAGGCAATTGCTTGTTTTTGTGAGGGGTGGGTACCACCTCTTTGACATGGATCTCTTAATTTTATAACTTTCTGAGATGAAAGGTAATAAAAATGTTGCTTCTGACCTAGGGTTCTGGCCTTATCCACAATCAGGTAGGTCAGTTGGTAGGTTCCTCTGCGACCTTGTGTAGAGGAAATACAAAATGCAGGGCTGACCAAGAATTATTGGTTAGTGATGAGTAGGGCATGGAATCTGCCACATATAGCTGCTGGTGCTTTCTGTTCTATTGTGTGTGGCTGACGGTACTTCCTGTGGAGTGACCCTGTATTACTTTGTATCCCTTTAGCTGGCAGACTTCTACCATCCTTTGGAAAGGAATATAGTGTTATTTATCCATAGGCTTGGGAACTGACTGACTTTATTAGTCAGGACTTTATCACTATAGTGGAACACCACAAGTGGCTACCTGTATAAAAAGGAAAGGTTTATTTAGTCTTAGAATTTGATGGTTCAAATTGCAAGATCAGTTGGGCCCCAGTGGTTTGGCCTCTGGTAAGAGCAACAGATGGCAGCACATTATGGCAGGTGTGTATGAGAGTTATGACATATAATGGAAAGTCAGAGAAAGAGAGAGAGGAAGTCATATCCCACATTGGTAATGACTGAAGGACCTTCATTAAGGCCCTGGCTCTCTGAGGTTCCACCACTGCCTAACAGCACCATACTGGGGGTACCAAGATTTGAATCACAATAATAGACCCTTAGAAAATACTCAGAGCATGCCCAAACCATAGTACTTGCATTAAATTTAGAATGTATTTATGTCATTTACTCACTGTATCATTTGCAGCATGTCACTTAATGCCTTAGTTTGCTCATTTGTAAATGAAGAGCATAAGAACATAAAAAAAAATTCACACGTAGATGCTGACTTGCCTCTTTGCGAAAGAGATAATGATGTGTTTAGTCACACACAAGAAGTGTTCATTCAGGAAGCTACATATGACTAAAATTAAACTCAAAAAATGTACTAGAATCTTAGCTTTGAAAGGAGAGACTTTCATGTAGTTTCATAAAAGGTGTGATGGCTAGACCAAGGAACTCTTTTTTTTTCTTCCAAATTTTGCCTTGTTGGTAGGAGGAACTTTTACTTCAGTAGTGTTTTAATGGTTTCCTTCAGAGGTACACTAAGAATTCTTATTTTTTTCTGCATGTGGATCCAAGAATTTCCTTTGATTTTCCTTAGCAAATGTGAGGTAGGTAACATCTTTAAAAACAAGGAAGTGAAGGTGGGAAGAGTGTAGGAAGTAATGGAGGAAGGAAGTAAAAAAGGAAGTTTATACCTCTACCCCAGTTGTTCTCCAGCTTCCCTTTGTAACTCCAAGGGACAGAGGCTCACCATAAGACTTATTAGAAAAGAGTAAGTAAGTGCTGGTTTATGTAATTACTAACATCTTCTACTTTAAGTCAGAAGCTGGCCTTGGGGTCCAAAATAAACTCAGGTAAGCAGCAGGTTCTTTGTTACGCAGCTGGTAGTTACTGATAAGTTCATAGGTCTGTCATTGCCCATCAGACAGAACTGAAGAAAAGGTTACCACATTCATTACCCTGAGTTCACACACTGAGATTTAAAATTTATTTTATTGGAGATTAACATTTTTTGACCAAGTTGGAAGATGAGAATTATATAAAACATCCTTCCCAAAACAACTAAATTCTCAGACAAAAATATATAAGGCCACAGTTTTCAGGACACTGAACATCAGACAATTAATGTAATCTCTGATCACATCAGGCAGAATACAATCCCTAAGAGATGGAAAACAAGAAAAGGGCACTGAACTTTTGCTTCAGTTACTCACATGGGAGAACATCTAGTTCATGAAACAAAGATGGAAGGATTCAGGAACACTGAGGTGAGAAGGAACTGAGTCGGGGGACAAGGTAGTAAGAGTTTGCAGGTAGAGGACAAGAGAGATGAAATCATGCTCAGGGTCATACCACTGAGAATAATTGCTTTTACTTTCTCCATTCTCAGCTAGTTTACATGATGTTGAAATAGTTTTGAGGATGTATGCTGTTTCAGTCTCTGTGTGTTCTATATGTCCTCTATATTTAAGAGTACCAATTCACAAGCAACTAAACATTTGTTTTACGTATTTACAAAGAGGCTTTCTTGATCTCTATATAACCACATTTTCACTTTTTGTGAAATAAATAAGTGCTTGCAGTTTTTTTAATAAAAAAAGGTCCAATTTAATATTCTGAGTCATCCATCCTGAGGACTTTAAGACAAAACAATTAAAAATACCTCAAAATGTTCTGTATTAAAAGACAGAACCCTTGTAACTCTCCCCTGAAACAGCATTACACTTACCCCACTGTGCTGTAAGAATATTAATTTTCATCAGAATATGGCTCATCATTTTTTAGTTTAACCAGGTTGAAATAAAGTTTGAAATTTGGATCTGTAACACAGTCACAAGGCTTAAGGATGGTTACTTGGGAAGTTCTCAGCACTTAGATCAGAGGTTTCAAACTTGAAATGACCTTAGGGTGTCTTTGTTGTGACTGCTTTTCTGTTTTGTCTTTCTCTTTAACTTCTTTCCTTCACGTCAGTTCCTTTCTAGTTTGTTCCCTAGTTCTGCCTCTCAGTGATAGTGACACCATCAGCAAGGAAACACCTTCACACTCTCATCCTTTTCAATCCATGTCAAAGGATCAGACTGGTCTATTTCTGTTCCTTTTGATTCTGGAAGCTCTGCTCTTGTGCCTTCCCGATGGACTCCTGACAACGCAGCCTAATCCTAGGAGGTGGTTAATTTTACACACAGAAGTCAAGAAGAGCAGCAAAGTGCAAGTGGCACTGAGTGATTGAGATCTTAATCTGGCCATGTAAAAAATATGCCACCTAAGCCTGTTTCTCTGTCTTGCATTACCTAGCACTCTGATTGATACACCACAGGTATATAAAAGGATTGGTGAGCTTCTTGAAACAAATCCAAATACAAAAGCAGGAATACAAATTTCCTCCAAATAAATGACATGAGATGATTAAAAACTAACAAATGTAGAGAAAACCTTCCACTCATGTTGAAAGTAGGGAGTAGCAGTGACCACATAGCAGGATCCTTAAGACATTTCTACTAATTGCACTCTGTCAGGTACTGTACTGAAGGTCAGCAAGGGCCAGTCATAACTCTATCCCTGATAAGATGGTGCAGAATTTAAGACATAACAGAGAATCCTAGAGGGAGGCCACACATACGCCTATGTATATACGAGGGTCTGAGGATAGAGGTGGTGAGGGAGTCATGAAAAATCGAAGATTATTTTCTTTTTAAGTCAAGGACAACTTCACAGAGAAACACTTTCAAGGGTGTCAATATAGGGACCAAAATAATAATTCCCGTTATTATGGGGCCAAGAATTATAAATAGAAAGGTACTTCTGCTAAAGATTCCAGTGGTGGATGCAGTGATAATCTGACTCTCCAGATGAATAGACAGGAGCGCCAGAGATAAGACAGGATGTAAGTCTGTACATGTGAGGCAGGGGCCAGACCAAACAATCATATTCAGATGTACAGATGCAAAAGTTAATATGGAGAAAAAGTATGTAGAAAACCACCCTCTCTGCCTGCTTCACTTGCCGTTGCTCTTAGGTTCTTTAATGTTTGAAAGTTTTTTCAGGAAAATTTATTCTGTAGATCAACATCTAGGAGAATCTGAAACATATCTAGTAGGTAAATTTTTAAGGATCTACAAATGATGATCTGATATAATCTTAACTTTTGTAAACAAATAGTAACATATAAGATGACCATTTCATTAAGGATGGCAATGAAAGTGGAAAAATGAGACCTTCAATGAAAAGATTTTGTGTCATGAAGGAATAATATAATCCAAAGAATAATATAAGCCAATGAAGATATATGAGGAACATACTTTTGAAATATTTATTATAAGGAAGAGAGTAAATTAGGACAGCATCTGGTTATCCTTTCAAGTAAAAGCAAATAAATGGGACCTCTTAAAATGGGTAAAATGATACATTTTAGTGAAGAACTAGCTGGGGATGCTAAGAATATAAGGAAATGGAACATGTTAACATGTAATTAACTGAATTAAAAATAATCATGGATGCTTAGGGATGGAAATAAATTTTGAAGAAATTGATCGGAGGTAAGGTTTTGAGTCTGTGCTGAAGTTAGCTCAAGCTGCCATAACGAGATATCACAGACTAGGTGATGTGAACATTTCTTACAGGTGTGCAGTCTGGAATTTCAAGACCAACTTACCGGTAGATTGGATTTCTGGTAAGAGTCCTTTTTCAGAGTAGTTTTTTCTCTGTGACCTCATGCTGCCCATTTCCCCTGCCTTTCTTATCGTGATTCTAATCCCATCATGGGACCCATGCTGATTTCATCTAAACCTAATAATTTCCCAAAAGCCCATTACACTGGGGCTAAGACATTTGTACATGAATTTTGGAATAACTTCAGTCCATAAAACACACTATTGGAAAGCAAGAAAAATAGTAGCAAGATGAATATGATTAAAGATTATATAATGGATGTAGAAGATTTTCAATACACAGAGAGGGCCAACACACAGACATTTGGGGTTTCTGATGAGGTGGACAGAGGATAAATTACCTTGTTGATAGCATTCAGAGACATGATATAGAATAATTGTCAGCCAAAGAAAGTCCTAGAGGGTTAAGTGGGCTCACTATGAATGAAAGTTAACAAAAATGAGTAAAAATTTAGATATAGCCAAAATGTGGAATTTTGAGAGACATAAAACAATTCAGGGAGAAAACAATTACCAGTAAAGGAGTAAAATCTTTATCTGGTTTGAGACTTGAAATACGATATATCAAGAAAAGCAAGTAGGAGAAATAATACTTAAGTATTTGAGAGGTAATTTTGAAAGCCACCCTTTCCAATTACAGTGTATGGCAAGCCAAGTGGTTTTCATCTATGAAGAATATGAAAAGATTATCCTAAATGTATCAGAGTTAAGGTTATATTCCATCTGCATACTGTATCTGCAAAATTAATAAAATAAAAATGAAGAAATTGAGGATTTATTTTAGTCACTCAGGAAACAATTTAAATAATTAAAAATCAGATGTAACAGTATCAGAAAAATAATAGCAAGTATCAGAAGTATTTTAAAGTAGAATTAAGCCTAAATAAATTTTGTAAATATCACTTCAAAAATGTCAATATTAATATTCTTAAAAGGTAACTATGAATGTATGGAATGTAGCAGAAAAGCAGTAAGGACAATAACAAAATACAATGACATCATACTTTAAAAAACAAAAGAAAGAGAAACATAGAAAGAAAGCAAAGGGGAATGTGGGTATGTGTATTTCTTTGTTACTGTGGTAGTGGACCTGGGAATAACCCCAGGCCTTGCACATGCTAGGCAAATGCTCTGCCTCTGAGTTATATCCTCAGCCTGGTATGTATGGAAAAATTGTTTAAATTATATAGATATTTAAGAAAAATAGAGGCTTAAATTGTTTTTTTAAATAGGTAACCATAAAAATAAAAGCAAACAACTGGAACTTTCAAATTTGAGAAGCAAAAATTAAAAGGAACCACTGGAAAATAAGATGGTCCAAATAAAGTGTCAGGAATAATACCAATCATTCCTGATGTGATAATAATAATAAATTACATAGTTAATTTAACAAATATATATCAGATTAATTGTCAAACCGAACTGAAACTATATGCTATTAATAAGAGAAACATCAAGAACAGAGTGTCTCAAAGCACTGTAAGAAAAACCAATGAACAAAATATCCTGTACAAATGAAAATATAAAGAAAGTTTGACTGAAATATTTTTTAAAATTGCAGAATTTAAACATGAGTTATTGAATTGGCTATAGGTAGACCATAGTCAAATGAAGGAAAGTACCAAAAATACAGATATAATTTCATTGATCTTTATTTATGGGTTATTATAGGACTAAGCTAAAGTAAAATATAATTAAGAATGAATAGAGAAAAAATGAATGCATGAAGAAACATAGAAGTATATAAAATAAAACAACTGCATAAAATTAATGAAATTAATTAAAGACCATGGAACAGAAAGACCTGAGATTTTTTTTATCACACTGCAGATATAGAAGATTAAAGGTAACTAATTGCTCATGTATTCTATGTACTGTAATATAACATTCAAATACTTAAAAACTATAAAACCTTATGGCAGGCAAGTTGGCAACATACATCGTAATATTTAAAGAGTTGGGACTGGGGATACAGCTCAGTGGCATAAGCACCTGCCTGGCAAGCACAAGGTCCAGAGTTTGATTCTCGGTATCAATAAAGAAATAAAGAGTTAATTAACTTTTAATTTATTCTTTCTACATATAGAAAATTATTGTATGGAAACAGTGGAACAAATGTGCCAAGATTAAACATTCACAGGAGTTTTAAAATCTCCATCTCACAACAGATGTATTGGTTTAAATCAAAAACCTAGATGCAAAAAGTGTATCTCCCTTTGAAAAATACTAGAAAAAGGTACAGAAATCCATGCATAATCTTTCAAAGAGCTGAAAGTAATTAAATATCTGATATGTGCACATTGCTCCAAGCCTAAAGATTTTATCCTTTTCTCTTTTCTTTGCATAGAACTGTGCCTCTTTGTCGCTGTATCCCACTCCGTTTCCCTTAAAGTTTCATCTCTAAGGTACTAGTTCAAAAGTTATCCTCTGTGCCCTTCTCTAAAATCTTGGCTGCTGCCCTGCCATAGAACATCATGTCAACTTGCATTCTTTTTACTTCATATTAGTTCTCCCTATCCACTTATAATTTATATGTATGTGATGCACTACTACTGGAACATAAACCCATGAAAGTGGGAGTATTTTTAGTCATCGTTGTGTTCTCAGAGCCTAGCAAATGCTCCTGAATATTTGATGAATAAGCACATGCTTCAAATAATGGAACTTATAGTTAAGTACTTTTGAGTAGTGGCTATTTATTTATTGACAAAGTGCAATTTATGTAGCAGAGTAAGTAAACATAAGATATATATACTGTAGATATAGAAAAGTATTTGCAGAAAAAGAAAAGCACACATATAGATAGAAGCCCTTTTTTGTAAAAACAACATATTTTATTTGTATATATCAAACGTGAAAACTTAATTAGAATCCAATGATAAGAAAACAAACCCATTGATTAAAAATAAGTCAAAGAATTTAACAGATCCTTCACCAATGAAGATATGCAGCTAGCAAATAAGCACATGAAAAAATGCTCATCATGTGTCAAAAGGAAATGCAAATTAAAACAATGAGAATATCCTTCTAGACCTATTAGAATGACAGTAATCCAGAATACTGACAACATCAAATGCTGACAAGAATGTAGAGTGATAGGAGCTCTCATTCCTTACTAATGGAAATGCACAAAATGTGTGGGAAGACAATTTGTTTTACTATGTTATCCAAGAAGCTTATTTCTTGATACTTATCCAAGTAATTGAAAACTTACATCCACATAAAAACCTACACAAAGATGTTTACAGTAGCTTTATTTATAATTGTCTGAACTTGGAAGCCACCAAATTTCCTTCAGTAGGTGAATAGATAAATAAACTGTATCCCTAGATAGTAGAATATTGTCACTATTAAAAAGAAACTGTCAAGCCATGAAAGGCTGGAGGAAACTTAAATGCATATTAATAAGTGCAACAGGCCAATCTGAAAGCGGCTGCAGGCTGTATGGTTCTAATGATCTGTTATTATGAAACAGGCAAAATTATGAAAAGAATAAAAAGTTCAGGGGTTGGCGATAAATAGAGATGATTTTTAGGGCAGTGAAAATACTTGATAAATCTTGTAATAATGAATCAATGTCTTTATACATTTGTACAAGTTCATAGACTCTACAGCACCAAAACCATACCCTAATGTAAACTGTGAGCTTTGGGTTATAAAGGTGTGTCAGTGTTGGTTAACAGATTGTAATTGGTGCACCACTCTGCCAGGAAATGTTGATAATAAGGAAGGCCATGCATGAGGAGGAACAAAGTAAACAGTTGAATTTTTCCACTATCACATTCATTTCCACACTAACCCCTCCTATTCTACTCCCTAGAACTGTAAAATTTCATAATATTTTTCACATTATCTTCTCTGATTTTGCTATGTATTGAAAGCATCAACTATCTACCTATCACATTTGATTTTACATCAACTACATTATTCCATGTATGTTTCAACAAATTGCCTTGCCAACAGGAACATTTTCCATATAAATACACGTATATTTATATTTTAAAAAATAATTCCAGCTAGAGATATAGCTCAGTGGCACAGTGCCTGTCTGGCCAGCACAAGGGTGTGAGTTTGATTCCTGATGCCAGAAAAACAAAAACAAAAACAAACCCCAAAATTCCATTGTATGCAATTTCTAGATATATGAATATTCATGTCAGATAAATCCCTAAAATTTCCTGAGTCACATGGTAAGCAATTCAAGGCCAAGGTGTTCTTCAAACAATAGTAACACTTCGCCCTCTTATAAGGGCATAGGAGACGATTTCTCTTTTCCTGCCTACCTGTGCTAGACACTGTCATTCTTCCAGATATTCTCCATGCTTCTGGGTAGAGCATGGCATCTTACTGTTTTAATTCACGCTCCTGTGACTGTGAGAAAAGCATTTCCTTATAAATTTCCTGGGGCTCTCTATCACATTGTTTGCTCATTTTTCTATTGTGCTGCACTTCTTTTCTTACTGATGGAGAAAATCTACCCACACACTGAGGAAGTAAGCAGTCTATTGTCTGTTCTTACGTTTTCCCCCCTTCACCATTTGCCTTTTGAATTTATATCTTCTTTTCTAAAGAAGAAGTTTTAAATTTTCTGTATCAAGTTTATATTGGCAGGACATTTAATGGCCTAAAAATTTCTTTGATTTTCACAGCAGTTTACATTACTGTTTATACCTTTCTTGTGAAAATTAACTGGCTTTATAACTGGCTGATTTATTCTTTAGTCTGGGGAAAAATCAAATAAAAGTAGAGCAGTTTCAGTTTTGAGCTAGTCTTGGTTCAGTAGTGGGATTCATACCTGCTGGCAGACTGTTGGAAAGAGATGGAATATCCTGTCATTAGAGCCTGAGGTTTTTATTTCTAAGAAAATAATGATCTAACTAATCAGCAGTAAGCCTGACTCTCCAGAAGAGAGGACCATAGCTTTGTTGGGAATCATTTCTGGGTCCTGTATTGGTTTGGGGCTTATTTTTGCAAGGGGAACAATATATAATAGAAGACACATGTTTATATGATTATTTATAATAGTCACCCAAAGAATGATATACAAGAGAGTGCAGGAAATCTGTCTACACACTAAGACCAAGGAGTCCAACTGAGGGCCTGGGTCCCACAGAAGTGTCCTGCATGAGTCCAGCTGAATACCTAGAGCTCATAACTATGCCTCCCACGAATCCAACTGGAGGCCCAGAGCCCATAACAATATCTCAGGCAGGCCTGTTTCATGGATCTGGGCTGGGAAGGCCCAAAGGTCAGTGGTGGGATCTAGAAAGTCTGTGCCAGCAGGATGAAGGATGTGTGCTAACTAACAGGCTGAGGGATTTGCACTGGAGCCAGGAAGTGATGCTCAGAAGAACCAGAGCTTCCTTGAAAGGTACCACAGCCATCCTCAAAAACAGTGAGGTCCTGAGCTCCTCTGATGATCAAGATGGCCAAGATCCCATCAGGGAAGCCAGCACAGCAAGTTTCTCCCAGAGACTGGCAGTGTACCATCTTCCCCTCCACAGCCAGGAATTGATGCTCAAAGTGAGGACCAGAGCTCCCCGCAAATGAACCAAAGCTATTCTCAGTGCCCACAAGGTCCTGAGCTCCTCAGAGGATAAAAACAGTCAAGTTAACCCAGAAAGCTAGCATGACTAGTTCCAACAAAACCAAGAGCTCCTTACAGCTTCTACCAGCTCCAACAGGCTCTCCCAGCTCCCAGCAGCCTCTTTAGTTCCCAAAAGCCCTTTTCTTCTCCAGGTCTGCCTCTTATGCTGCTGGCAACAGTCCCCAGGCGGGCCTCCCACACCCAGCACCCCACTTACTCAGTTCAGCTGGGGGTTATAAGTTGACCACACTGATCCTAAAAGGATGAGTCTATAACCAAATACTGTAGCCCTGAATTACTACCATACTCTATCAGAGGGAAAGGAAGCCTTGCTTGGATATGAGTTACTGCCATAGGCTATACCATACTGGTGAAAAGAAGTGTTCTTTTTCATTCCAAGAACATTTCAGAGTGCTGTGCCTATCCAGAGAATTGGCAGCTTGGGGAGAGGCTACCACAAGTACTGCTCCTTCTGTGCCTGACTGAGATGGATAAGAACACGTAAGTTTCTCAGTGGAGAACTAGTTCTTTGTATTATAAATAGCACAGAAAAACCCTGCACCAAATGTCCCACAAGAAAGCTCCATATCAATGCAATTAAAAATTTAAAAAGGCATAGTTGCATAACATAATAGATACCACCAAAATCAAGATTATTAGTAACTACTTAGAAAAATTGTATTCCAAAAAACTGGAGAATATGAAAAAATGGACAGATTCCTATGAATTACCAAAATTGAACCAAGAATATAGAAAAATCCTGACACGTCCAATAACAGTCAAATAAAATTGAGGCAGTAATAAAAATCAACCAATTAAGAAAAACCTAGGGCCTGATCAATTTACTACTAATTTCTATAAGATCTTCAGGGGAGATCTAACACCAATAGTCCTCACATTCTTTAAAGATGTTAAAAGGGAAAAGTACTGATAAGTGCAATCGTTGGAAACTAACATCCAATTTATTCCAAAATGAGGAAGGGACCCAATTTAAAAAACAGAAAGTTGCAAGATAAGCTCTTTAGTGAACATAGGTACAGAACTCCTGAGCGAGATACTGGCAAATAGAATGCAGCAAATCATACATCATGGCCAGGTAGGCTTCACCTCAGGTTTACAAGGACAGTTCAATATAAGCAAACAAATTTAATACCCCACATACATAGAAGCAAAGACAAAATCACATAATCATCTCAATAGATGCATAGAAAGCCTTTAGCAGTATGCAATCCATTCATGATAAAAACCTTGAAGAAAATGTGCACAGAAGGCTCTTTTCCCAATATAATAAAAGCCACTACTGTAGTCAGAGTGTACAAGAGAAACAATACAGAACACATAATTTATAGGATTATTTTATAACTGTCATACAAAGAATCATGTACAAAGACAGGAAAACTGTCCACACACTAAAGATGAAAAGAATCCATCCGAAGGCCTGGATCCCACGGCAGTGTCCTGCATGAGTCCAGCTGAAGACCTAGAGCCCATCACAATGCCCCTTACAAGTCCAAATGGAGGCCAAGAGCCCACAACAATGTCTCACGCATGTCTGTTTCATGGATTTCTGCTGGGAAGGCCCAAAGTTCAGTGATGGAAACTAGAAAGTCTGTGCCAGTGGGATGAAGGATTTATCCTAGCAGGCTTAGGGATCTGCACTGGGGATAGGAAATAATGCTGAAAGTTAGAATCAGAGCTCCCCTGAAAGGTACCACAGCCATCCGCAGTGATAACAAAGTCCCAAGCTCCTCCAACAGCAAGAACAGCCAAGTCCATATCAGGAAAGCCAGCAGAACAAGCTTCTCCAGGACATAAACACTTAATCTGCTAGAAGACAAAATAGGTAAGTAAGGATTTTCTAAACAGAATCCCAGTTGCAAAATAAAGAACATCAAGAATCAACAAATGGATTGCATCAAGTTAAGAACCTTCTGCACAGCAAAGGAAATAAGAAATACAGTAAAGAGATAATATACAGGATTTAGACAAATTTTTTGTCAGCTACTCTGCAGAGAGAAGCTTGACATCTAAAATATGCAAAGAACTGAAAAAAATTAGACTATTCCAATACTAAAAGACCTAGTCAAAAATAAGCAACTGAAATGAATAGAAATTAGAGAAATAAGCACAAAGGACCAATGAATCTAGGAAAAATAATTCAAAATTTCTGACCATCAAAGGAATATAAATTAAAACAACATTGAGATTTCACTTTATGCTGTAACAAATGACTATCACCAAGAAATCAAATGATAAAAAGTGGGCGAATCTGTGCGGGGAAGACAGCAGCATTCTGCGTTTTTGGTAGGAATATAAACTAGAAACAATTGCTGTGGAAGTCAATATGGAGATTCTGTAGAAAACTAAAATTGGAAATGCCATTCAATTCAGCTATTTTTCTTCTAGGTATCTCCCCCAAAGTGTTAAAGACATCATATTGTAGTGATACATTCATATCCACGTTTATTGCAACACAACTCATAATAACTAATCTTAGAAATAGTTTACACATCCATCAAGAGATGCAACCATAAAAAAGTATGGTATTTATACACAATGGAGTATTACTGTGCCATAAAGGATACTTTTGAGTCATCTGTATAAATTTGTGGCCACAATGTTAAGTGACATAAATCATATATAGTTTCTCTTATATGAGAAACCCAGGGTATAAATAAAGGGTAAAATAAAATGCAGGTAACAGAAAACAGAGAGATATATCTTTTGTAAATAAGATGGAGATCTAGAGATGGATGGGGGTGTGAGGGAGAGAAGGAAAGTGAGAAATAGAAAGAACTAAGGTATGTTATGTACATGGACCAACTCCCCAGGACAAATGCAATCAGGATGTACTGCAAATATGTAATGAAGAAAGATTCCTTAATAAGGCTGGTTCAACCAGAAAAAGGGAATGAGAACTCAGTGTAAGTCATTCTAGGTGTCACCTAATAGATTATAAACTACATGAGATTATGGGCTGAGCAGGTGACCCACGACCCGGCCGCCATTACAGTCTGTGTCTCCACCCTCCGTGTGCCTGGTGCAGTTGGAAGATTCTGACTGAAAAGGCCTACAAACTGCTAACGTCGGAGTTTGCGTTCAGCAGCTCCCCCCCGCCCCCCCGTGCGTGTCCTGCACTGCCTGAGGTACTAGAGCAGGTGGTCCGTGAGCTGCTCGCAATGCAGATCATGTCTGGGCTTGACCTCCTGGAGGTCACAGAAACAGGCAGTCCATGATCACCATAAGTGCAGCTCATGTCTGGCTCCTGTGCCCATCCTGAGCTTCCTGGAGACACCCGGAATCAGGTGGTTCACAAACTGACCCTTCAATTTATGTCTGGGCTCTGCCTGCACCCTGAACTGCCTGGGGCCACAGGACCACTGGTCCGTGATTGTGCCACCAGTGCAGCCTGCTTCTGGGTCATACTCGTGCCCTGAGCTGCGAGGGCAAACTGGATCGGATGGTCTACCATCGGCTGACATCACAGTTTGCATCTGAGACCTGGGAGAACTAGGTACACTTCTTCGTTTGCTGGAAGATCCCAGACTAAATAGCACATCCCAGCAGACACTGAGAGGCAATCCTGACCACCAGGAAAACTAGTGACACTAGCAACCTTTGCTGAGCTGCCAGAGAAGAGGACAAAGGATTAAAATCTCAGAATCTAGAACTCCAACCCACTCAGAAGAAGTCCAGGAGACATTGATGAAGAACTTGGTAAACACACACCTGAAATTGCTGAAATGATTGCAATGGAAGTAAAGAAACAACTCCACGAGGCCATAGAATACATCAGATCAGAAATAATCTCTCAGGCAAAAAATGAATGACAATAATAATGAAAGAATGTCTGAATCTTTCTTAAAAAATAATTATCAGTCTTTAATATTGTGCCTAGCTGTGAAGGCTTTCAACAAACATCTGATTAAGTGTGTAAACACACCATTTGCACTCTATAAAATGGACTTTTCATAATAAAATGAGAGTAAAAGCTATGGTGTGATTGAATTTTATGAACTCCCAATCTTATTACTACATAGAAGATTGGTCTCTATGAAATCTGCTCAGAAGTGGCATCTTTACATATAAAAAGTTGAAATAAGTAGTTTTGAAGATATTAAAAATGTTATAAACTTATAAAATTCATTATTTAACTTGTAAAATGTTGTCAAGAAATAACATTCAGTCAAATATTTAAAAACCAGATTGATTTGTAAGGAAAACTAAGGATCCTTGAGATGTTCTTAAGTATTCTAAGGATTAATTTTCAATTTGAAATATTTATCCAAATTTTCAGAAAAGCATTCAAAGAGTAAGCAATCATGTAGCTTAGGGCTGAGGTGAGGGTCAGACTGCTGGAGTTCAACTCTAGCCCCTCTGCCATGTTTTTTGAATAGAACAGCTTAATTTCTCTTTACCTGAGCTTCCCTGTTAAAAATACTGGGCTAACGATGATACTATTTTCATAGGCATGTGTGGGGCATTTTGAAACATTTCCTCGCATACAGAAAAGATTTAATAAACAGTAGCTCTTAATAAAAGAAAATTGGATTGCTTCAGGCATACTCTTGTGTTTAAAGCAATTATATTAGTGGATTGACAATCTTTTTCATACAATTTAATCTGAAGTACAGATGAGACAGAAAATGCAACCTAGACTTGGTGAGCAAGAAAGATGCCATTTGTGCCCTGATACTGTGAGTCTCACACATCCAGTGAATACTGTGAGCAGCCCAATGGGTGATGGAAGCTCAGGTGTAGAATTATCATTGTCAGCAAAGGAGAACAGAGGGTACCATGGTTAAATTTGAACTTTAGAGAAATGATGAATAATTTTTATGTGTATTTTCCATGCACTATTTGAAACATGGTCATATTTTACAAAATTATTTTCATGTGTACTTGGAGTTCAAATGTGATTGAGTGTCCTGTAATTCATCTGACAGCACTAGCCATGTGTGCAGTTAAGGCACCTTGCACAGTCCCTGCGGGTTTATGAGGCCATTACTTCTAATCCGTATGACCTTGTGTAGTTCTATCTTTTCCAAACTAAAACATGTTTAACTCATGCCCACATCCAAATAGGTCAATTTTTTAAAAGTTTATTCTATTTTATGGCCTAAAGTGGGTCACATTGTGAACTTTATTTTAAGTTGTGGAAAATTTCAATATTGACTATGAGGAATTCCTAAGTGTGCCCTGGAGCAATATATGGTCTAGACTCTGGAATATACTAAATGCTTTTGCATAAATTAAACTCACCTTATAATTTGTGAATGACATTCATATAACATGATATTTTATATTATTCATAAAGTCTTTGTCTACATCTATGTCATCAAGAGTTCAACCTATTCTCTCTTCCAGCAGATTTAGAATTTCTGTTTTAATATTTAGATTTTTTTGTTTTTATTTAAAATTTTTTTTTATTTTAAAGAAAATAGCACAGAAAAAAGAACAACAGCAAAATACAAATAAAACTAAGCAAGGACATTAAAAATGATACTGGGTTTCAAACTAAATGATGGGGATTAACAGTAGTTGTTATATTACATATTGTTATATTCAATGAAGTTGTTCAGATTACCAGATGTAAGAGTAGAAGATTGATCAAGTCATTAAAGGGAATAAGAAAATAATAATCTAAAAGAACATTAGAGACAAATACATAGCTTCACTAGACAGGATTGTAGGAATTCACCAATGGTTGTCAGGAAAGTATTTAGATTTTTGATCCATTTCAATTTTAGTTTAGTGCATGGTGAAAGATATGGGTCTAGTTTTCATCTTCAGCATACAGAGAACCAGTTTTTTCCAGCACTATTTATTAAACAGCGTATCTTTCTTCCAGTGAATGTGTTTGTCAATGATAAGGTGGCTGAGTATGTTTGAACTGTTTCTGCATCTTCTTATCTGTTCCATTGATCTCCAGATCTTTTTGCCAGCACCATACTGCTTTTATTAGTGTAGCTTTGTAGTATAATTTCAAGCCAGGGATTGTGATCCCTCCTGCTTTCCAACATACAAAGAACTCTACTTTTACTCCTCTCCCAGACTCTGGCAATACCATTCTACTTTGTATGATCTTGACCACTGTAAGTATCTCAAGTGCAACTGGGCATTTCTATTGCTGGATTTGTGATGGGCTTTTTAAAACTTAGCATAATTTCCCAAAGCTTCATTCATGTTGTAGTATATATCAAAATTTCCTTCCCTTTTAGAGCTAATATTTCTTTGTGGGTATATATGGCATTTTATCTTCATTTATCTTATACCTTCATCCACCCTGGACATTTGAGTTGCTACCATACTTTAGTTACAGTGAATAATGCTGCTTTGAACATGGGTATACAAATACTTCCTGAAGAACTTGGTTTCAGATATTTTGGGAATATCCTTAGAAGTGGAATTCCTGGATCATATGGTAATTCTATTTTTAATTTTTGAGGAAGTGTCACATGATTTATCATAGCAGTGTTACCATTTTACATTCCTACCAAAAGCTCAAAAGGGTTACAATTTTCCCACATCTTCATGAACAATTAATATTTGTTTTTTCATTGAAAAATAATTGTATACATTTATGGAATGTGACAGGATATTTCAATACATGTACATATTATGTAATGTTCAAATTAGGGTAAGCACATCTATCTTCTCAAATCTGGATTTTTTTTTATAGTAGTCATCCAAATGGGTGTGAAGTGTTATCCTACTGTAGTTTATCTGTTTATTTATTTATTGTGACACTGGGTATTAAAGCGAGGGCATGCTGAGCTGCTTTCCCAGCCTCTTTATAAAAATTTTATTTTAAGACAGGGTCTTGCTAAATTGTCCAAGTTGGCCTCAAACTTGTGACACTCCTACCTCAGTCTCTCAAGTAGCTGGGAATACAGGCATGCACAACCACTCTTGGCTTACTACAGTTTTGATTTGCATTTCCATAATGATTGGTGTTATACACTCTGTAGGAGTTAGGTACTTTTTGGCTGGGCAATTATGATGATAACACATTCCATCAGCTTTTATTTGTGTATCCATATCTTAGTTCCTTTCTGAACAGTTCCTTGCAGAACAAGGATCCTTAGTTGAGAATTTCTTAATATATTGGCCACTACTTTCTGGACTTCAAATTTCTGATAAGAAATCTGATCATCTTATTGAGGATTCTTTGTATGTGATGTATTGCATCTCTCTTGCTGTTTTCCAGATTTTCTCATTATCATACGTTTAATCATAATATGTGTTAGTGTAGTTCTCTTTGGGTTCTTCTTGGAGTTCATTAGGGTTGTTGAATATTTACATTCATGTCTTTCATCCAAGTTTGGAAATTTTCAGCTATTATTTCTTCAAATATTCTCTGTGTTTCTTTGTCTTATTACCTCTTTCTGGGACTTCCACACTGCCGGTGCTGGTCTCTTGGTTGTGTCTGACGGATCCTTTAGGCTCTATTTACTTTGATTCATTTTTTTCTTTGTGATCTTCAGATTTGATAGTTTTCATTGTCCTGTCTTCAGAATCACTTGGTCTTTCTTCTATTTGCTTAAACGTGCCTTAGAATTTCTCTAGTGATTTTTCGAATTCCAGTCATTCTACTTTACAGCTTCTGGATTTCTTTCTTTGTCCCTTTGAAGATTCACTAATGCTTCTGTTTTATTCATATGTCTTTCCTTAACTTTCTTCACAACTTCCTCTAGTCTTTGGACATCTTAAAATAGTTATTTACACATCTAGACTATTATAATATAGGCTAGATCAGTTTGGTCTAGGCTAGATCAGTTTGGCCTATAGTATAGGCTACATCAGATTTAGTGTTTTTCAAAGACAATTTCTGTTGAAAAATTTCCCCTTTGAATGGGTCATGATTTCCAAGGTCTTTATACACATTTTAATTGAGTTGAAAACTGGACCTTGAATATAATAAGGTGATAATTCTGGAAATCAGATTCTTTTTCCTTAGGGTCTGCTGCTATTTTTGTTATGGCTTTTGTCTTGAATTTTGGAGTTTGTCTCTGGGATAATGATCAGACTCAAGTATAATCTTAAGGTCTTCGCTAACTCTGCATCTCATCCGGGGCAGATAAACTCACTTTCTACTTTTCCCAATATATGCAGTTGCTTTTCAATATTTAGGCTTTATTGCTATGGTCACAAAGAGAGACAAAGAGTAAAATGATGGGAGACATGTTACTGAGATTTTAAGTATACAAAAAGTTACTTGATTCAGAAGGAAAGAGTCTAACAATAATGGGGAGAAATGTGACAATAGACACTTGCCTCATTGTATCTCTGTGATTAATGACAGTAATAAGAGCATAGACCCCTGGAGTATTTGGAGGATAAGGTCTTTTTAGCTCTGGCTGGCTCCTGCAGACTTTGTGCAGGTTGCTGTAGAAAGTTTTTCATAGCTGCCTGCCAAGGCACTGTGAGTGGAGGTTGCATGGGTAACTGCCTTTGCTAAGAGATGAAATTTACTAATATTAACTGAAATTTACTTTCTAGGCCTCCTGTTGGACGTTGCAAGCCTTCAGTAGACTCCAGATTTCCATGCAGTTATCTCTGACAGATTCTGCCTTTGCAATGATCAGATGCCTCATGCTTCCTGCTTCCTCTTATAACGATCATCATCTCTAATTGAGAAGGAAATATAGTATCCAGAGAGAAAGTCTATTGAAGGAAGAAGTGTTGAGTACTTAGGCAGGGTGCAACATTTTCTAAAAAATGTGTTGGGTGAGAGTGTGCTAGGTTAGAATGTCATTTTAGGTATCTGTTAACAATTCTTTGAAGAAATGCATTAGTTAGAGAGTGTCAGTGAAGTGCCAGAAGATGCAAAGATCATGTGTTATTGATATACCCCTGGATGGTCCTAACATTATCTTGAGTTACCTAAAAAAATACTTTCTAAAAATGCTTATTTTTACTTTAATGCTGCCTCCCCCAAACTGAAGATTTTCTTCAAAAATTTCCCTTCTCCTAGCACTGTCTTTGTAAGTCAAGTGATTCTCTAACTTTACTATCTACTAGTTTTGCATGGTCTCCAGCCCTCAGGTCAGCCAAGGTTCCAAAAAATGAGCCTTTCTTCATCAAGACCTATGTTCATTTCAGAAGACAGCACCTTTTTGTAAGTTCAGGGGAATAATTTAGGTCTTGTTTTCACTTGTGCTTATTTCTGAAAGCTAGCAGAACACCTACAAGATGGAGAACATAGAGTAGATGAGGGCCAGGGAAAAAAAGGGAAAGTGGCTAGTTACAGGATTGCTGCACTTTCTTGCTGTATGTCATGGAAAGGGAGAACTGAAATCTTCTGTTATAACCCTGATGGGACAGACAGAGCAAGCATTTAAAGGATGCAAAACAGAATAAAAAGTTTGACTGTTAAATATTATGGATTTATGAGATAAAACAAAACTGAATTCCTGAATGTCATATTTAAGATGATATTCTGCCCCAACGTATTTTTAAAAGATAAAATCTGGAATCATTGTTCTGAAGAGCATGTCATCCCATCCTGTATCACACTGTCTATAGTCAGTGTCAGGTATCATCTTATATTTTGAGGGTGAAACTGGGGTGAAACGGGAAAGTAGATGTAGAAGATGTCAGCCTGTACACTCGTGATTTGGAGACTATCCATGGCATTAAAAAGTGCTGTCCTGAAGCACTGACTCTATTTTTCACTGTTGCAGGACTTTCTAGAATGTCAGGGGACATAATAGACATTAAATTGGAGAAAAATTGAGTTATTTAAAATTCAAACTTGGGCGTCTCGGGTCATTCATATTCATTCATTCTCTTTCTCTTTCAGAAATTCAGGACAGGAAACAGGAAGGCAGGCTATTATTATGGGACTGTGCATTTGCATTTAGACTTCTCTAAAATGACTGTTGGTGAGTCTCGCACTGCACTGTTTTCTAGTCCACTTGGAAAAGAGCAGCTCTTTTTACTCATGGCATTTCCCTTCCTGTGGATGTAGTCCCATGAGCCTTTCCCTCCTTGCCTGCCTCTGTACCTTCACTTATATTCTCTAGAGAAGATATTACTTAATTTCACAGAAGAAGAAACTCAGCATTCCTTCTTCAAAGTTTTCCTTTCCCCATTCTCTTGGGTGAATTTGTCCTTGTCTCTATATGTTAAGTTCAACAGTAAAGTTTGTGGAGTTGGTAGTTATAATCTGAGAAGATAAGTTTGTATGTTTTGGAGGTTAGTAGTGTAAGTATTTCTATACAGATACAAGCTACTTTCTTCAGTATCATCTTCATCAGATAGAGGTGCTACAGTGTGTGTGTGTGTGTGTGTGTGTACGTGTGTGTGTGTGTGTGTGTGTGAGTATCCTTCAGCTTACTTTACTATATTTCATATCATAACTTGCTCCAAACCTCAGTAAGGAAGCTGGATATTTGTCGAATCCCCCTGTGCCTCAATAGAGTTGCTCAATTCAGGGCAGCTTCATGTATGAAGAAAGCATGCCAACAATGCCATGGAATCCAGAAGGACTTAGCCAATTAAACAGAAGCATGTGTGGAAAGATTTTGAGGTTTTGTGACTAACATAGTGTTGGTGGGGCGGTGGAAATAATACAGGCTTCTCTTGAACCCTATGGCTAAAGTGTCTGCAGGCAATTCCTGAATGGGACCTTTTGCAGTAGACCAAATGACAAAAAATAGTTACCATGTTTTGATAAGAGGAGTGATTATTGACACACTTTTTTTCACTAAAGCCTTAGAACTAGCCTCAAAGATAGACAATAGGTGCTATTATTGTCCATGTTAGATAGGGCAATAGAAATGGAGAGGTTACAGAACTTTGGCAGTTACGAGTAGCAGCTATTTAATAGCTGGTAAATGAGGGAACTGGGAACAATAGCAAGTTAGACTGTGTGGAAACCAGTCCTCTATATAACTCCCAGAGTAATTTCCATTTGACTACACTATTCTCTCTAGCTCCATCAATTTTTTTTCAAAAGACGTAAACAGTAGATCACTCATAGGTGCAAACTGTAATACTTGGTTAAGTCCTTATATTTTCTTCACAAATACTCTCTGGCAAGAGCTGGAGTACATCCTTAGAGAAATGAAATTCAAAGGGAAGAGTCAGCCAAGCCAGGAACAATGTGACCCAACACAAGGAAACAGAAATAAGAAGCCAGCACTCCAGGAGATTGGTATACAGAATCTGGAAACAGAATGGAGTAATCCCCCTAACCAAAGATGCTTGACAGGGAGTTACTTAATACAGATAGAATCAACCCCAAATGCTCCTGAGGAGAAAAATGATAATTACATTTGGTTGTGTGAGGTTTTATTGGAACAGCTTCAGAAACAGATTGAAAATGTTCTGGCGCAGCACCAGCATGAACATGGTTATGTCCCAGTTTCTGTGTCATGTGTATACAGCGCTTACAATAAAGAATCATGGAAAGCACAGCTGTCTTTGAGATCCATCAGGATTAAAAGCAAGCACCCAAGAAAACAAGCCTTCAAGATTTTACTGCTGGGAAAATGATGCCCTCTTGCGCAGTGTGGGAAAAAGTAGGCAACTTACAGAGGGAACACTGAGATCTGAGATGAGAAGTTTGCACAATGAAGAGGTAGCACTGCAGGGTTAGTGCTCCAAATGTAAAATGTGGCTCACTTTGCAAAGTATGGCCAATAAATTTTTGAAACCTGAAGTTTTAGCAAAAAATTGTATTGGAAAACAATAGGAAATTGTTAGATTTATTTAGCAAGATGATTAGAAAGACCTTGAAGTTTTTCTCTGTTGTTAACCCTGCTTTTTGAAATGCAAGCAAAAACACAAGATGAAGTAATTTAAAAGCTTAAATATTCACCTGGAAGGTGCAAATAGATTTATACATTTAAAAAGCAACACATACATAACCTGGATTGCACTTCTGTAAGGGAGAGGTTCATGAAGGTTAGGATAGATATTGTGGATGCCTTTAAACCAATGTAAAATTAAAGATATCACAAGGAAATTGTGTACTTGTTTTCTAAAAGACACACCCAAGGAGAAACCCAGTATTAGCCTTTCCATCTATGGAAAAATCTTCATGGAGGCTGTGGACAGTGATGATGACTTCATGGCTTAGAAGCAGAATATTCATAACCTCAAGAGACATGTGTCTGGTTGCAGCCTATGAAACTAAGCAGTACTGTGAGCCAGTTGAGAAACAGTCTGAAGTTGGCTTTTGGCAGGATTTCTCCTGAAGACAGGTGAGGAAGAAGAGTTTAAATTCAAATGTTGGCAGAGGATTAGCCTTTCAGACATGAAGCTTTAACACTGTTTTCAAGGAAATGAGGTGATGAAAAGATAAGATCAAGGAAGAAGAAATAAATCTCTGCATTGATGAATCACAAACTCTAGAGCAACTGGGGTCAGCTCAGAGTTCAGATTTTCAGTACCTAAGGAGAAACACTTTGAAGCCTGGCCATGGACTTTTCACCCTGCCCCCCAAAGTGAACTTGTCTTTCAGGAGGCAGTAACTAGTAGAGAAAACTGATGCAAAGGAATTAATCTGACCATTCTTCCACATGGAATGTCCCCTGAGGTCCTCCCTGATGGAGATAACTGTGGTACAACAGGAAACCAAATGCAATTCCACGTGTATGTGGAAGTGATAAGGGATTTAGGGGACAGGAAAGAATGATTGGGAGAGAAGTAGGGCCTTATATGGCCCCAAGACTCAATAAAACAGAAATTAGTTTATGGAGAGGTCAGTCATAAAGAGATGGTCACTGATGAAAGCCGTGGGTATAGACAGCCCCTTCAGTGACAGTTTTTCCTTACAAAGTGATACTGAGAAAATTCATTTGGATAAACAATTTCTCTTCTGATATGCAAAAATCTTTATGTATTATGCTTTAGTTTGGGAACCTCAAAAGTGAACTCTGAAACAAAAATATGGGTGCAAGTATTTGAAGGAATACTAGTAGGAGACTGAAGTAGGACAGAGAAGGTAAATTACCTAATAAATGATGCATTGCGATTCCAGCTGTTGCTGCAATTCAATTCTGCATGGAAACTCTGGGACATATATAAAACATAATTCTCAGGATTTGCTATCCTGAGAGGAATAGAGCTAGGGTATTTTACATGCTGATTACCTCAAGCCATTGTGGGCTACAGCAGGTTGGTGTTAATTCCCCATCACCTCTGAACTGCTTCGTGCACTGTTCAGTCTTTCACAGTTTTGCACAGAAATACTGTGCAAAATCCCAGGGACACGAGCAAGACAGCACTTACTACCAGAGGACTAAGCCCTTTAGTTATTCTTATTCAGTCTGTGTGAGTGACTTGAATCCAGTTGCTCTTCTACATGAGACACTAGGGAATCTGATAGGCTTGTTTGAAAGAGATATTTTATAACTTGTGAGACTGGGCAGGAGGCTAAAATTTAATTACATCTTTGCGTAAACTCAGGGCCTCATCTATAGTGGCTTCCCAATTACTGGTAGTTAAATTGTATTGAAAAGTACTGCTGAAAGGAAACTGGAAAGACCATCATAGGTACAAGTTTCAACAGTTCTAACATTTTTCCTAAACCCACAAACCATTATAAATCCTCCAGTAACATCTACACACTTAGAATTTCATAAATGACACCACTTGGAAAGTGGATGTTTAATAAATATTGAAAAATAACGAAACAATTTGTGTATTTCCCACCACCTGGGAGTTTTCACACTAATATTCAGCTTTCATGTTCTTCTGTCTTTTCTATTTAATTATATTCATTGTACCAACATAAATAATTCCTTTCACTGGAGGAAGTTATTAAATATTCTCATTATTTTTAATCTTCAAATATGAGTTACATAATTTAATATTCGTGGGATGATTCACTCTCCCTTTAGTTTTACTTTCAAATCATCTTGTAATATTTACATCAGTTACTTTGAGGGAATTAATGGTTGTGATTTGATTCCATGTCAGTAAGTGGTAGACATAATCACATTAAGTAATGACTGAATTTTTGAAATATTAGATAACCCTCATTATTTAATTTGTTTATAGTATGCAATATATACCTTTTTGGAATTGTTGACTGATATTTGGTTAAGTATTTGTCTACATTTTTGAATCAATCTGGTTCATACTTAAATAAGATTTCAAAATATAGTAAATGTTTAAAATCTTTTTAAGCTACAGGAAAACATACTGCCACTAATCCCCCTTGAAATTCTCTTTTTCACTTCAAACACTCATGCCATGGTCATTTGCCACTTTCTAAAGCAAGTCTGGAAGTTTTATTTCTTATCTTGTTATTGTTTTCTAGATGACTTGAATTGATTCAAATTGTTTAAGGGAATCTCTGTCAAAAACACCGCTGGGTGTCTTCATGCACTTTATTCACCAAATCTGACACCATGAAACTTCTATCTCTTCCCCAGAGTCAAAATAACATGAAAGGTAAACATTTTGGATTGACTCTGGAACTTGAGATGGCTACGACACTGCAACTGAAGACAGTTCTGAGGACTTCCAGAACTGCTTCAGAGGGTGGCAAGTATGATGCACTAAAGATGTTTAAGTGAGGGGCATGTTTTGAGGGGACTAATGGCAATATGTGTTTTATTGTAATAAAATATTTTAATTTAAATATTCATGATATTTTAAAATTGTTGTTTTTTCTATTAGTCTATTAGCACATATGTATAGTACCTACTGTTTATGTTCCTTGTAGGTAGCATGTACATTTACATAACTCATGTTAATTCTCTTTTGATCCTCTTTCCCTTCTCTCCTTTCCTCTCCATACATCCTGTGGTCTCCTTTCATTTCTTTGGTCTGTGTGTGCAGTACATAGTTTACCTTCCTTGTGTGGAGTTGGTACTGGTATATAACACATCCCAATTCCTTTTATTTATCACTATCTCTTCTCTCCCTCCTTCCATTCTCTCAATCTTTTGATCACTTCCCCTTTGAGAATGATCTATTTCCCAGTTTGTATTATCTATCTTTTATTTTGCTCTTTACTTTTTTCTGGGTTTCTTATATAATAGAAACAATTGATATTTAAGCTTATGTGTCTGATTTTATTTCACTTAAATATTATGGTCTCAAGGTGCATCTATTTTCCTACAAATGATTCAAATTTATCCTTCTTTATGGCATAGTTGTACCTATTGTGTGTAAATACCACATTTTCTTTATCTGTTCATGTTTATGGACATATAGGCTGCTTGTAAGATTCAGTTATTATGAATTATCCAATTACAAATATAACTATGAAGATGCCTCTGTAACATGGTGTCTTTAACTCCTTTGGGAAGATACCTAGAAAGGGAATAGCTGGTCAAATGGAATTTCTATTTTTAGTTTTTTTAGTAATATCCATACTCTTCCCCATAGTGGCTGTACTAGTTTACATTCCCACCAGCAAACTTGTAAGATTCCTTTTTCCTTATTTGATTTATTGATGATGGCCATTCTTTCTGTGTTAAGATGAATCTCATTATTGTTTTAATTTTCAGTTCTTTAATGACCAAAAATGTTGTGCATTCCTTCACACATTTATTGGCCACTTGTACTAAGTCTTCCTTGATGTGTCTATTCATTTTGCTTGCCCCTTTTTCTTTTCATGGAGTGTTTTATTTTGGAGGGTCTACTTTATTTGGAGGGTCTGTTTTTTGAAGTTTTCATATATTACTCTGTCTGAGGAATTTCTGGCAAAAATATTTTCCCATGTTGCAGGTTTGTCATTCAGAATATATTTCATCTAATATGATGCCATTTGTTGATTCTTGGAACTGTTTTCTGTGAAACTGGGGTTTTATTCAGAAGATCCTTTACTATGTCTATGACTTCAAGAGTTTTATCTATATTGTCTTCCTACAGGTTAAGTGTTTCTGTTTTAACATTTATCTCTTTGATCCATTTTGATTTTAGTTTAGCATATCATGAGAGATGTGGTCTACATTTAAACTTCTGCACAGGGATAGCTCATTTTCCCAACCTTAAACAGACTTTCCTCTGGTGTGTGTTTTTGGTCTCTTGTCAAAGATCAAATAGTTGAACATAATTGGAATTTTATCTGCCTCCTCTATTCTGCTCCATTGATTCACATGTCTGTTTTTGTGCCAGTACCAGCTTTTTAAAAAGTCACAGTAGCTTTGTAATATAACTTCAACTTCAGTGCTGTGATGCCTCCTAGTTCAGGATTGTTCTGCCTCTCATTTTGTCCTTTTAACTCAAAATTGCTTTTCCTAGTCTAGGTCTCTTCTGGTTTTTTTTTTTTTTTTTTTTTTCGGTACTGGGGATCGAACTCAGGACCCTGCGCTTGCTAGGCAGGCGCTTATTCCACTGAGCTATATCCCCAGCCCTCTAGGTCTCTTCTGATTCCATATGAATTTTGGGATTGTTTTCTCCAGTTCTGTGAAGAATGCTGTTGTAATTTTGATTGTGATTACACTAACCACTTGCTAGTCCAATTACTTAAATATAGAATGACCAAAAATTGCATATCTTTCATTAATTTTTATAACATGAAGTATAAAAAAGACAATTTTATCTAATATATTCAATACAAAAATTTACTGTTTGAAATGATACCTGCCTGCACAACACTCGGTATTAGTCAGTACATAAACACACTGCCAAGTGACTCTCAGGATAAAAACTGTTAAGTTGTTAAATGTGATTATTCATTTTGGAAACTTAACCATTATGACTATATTTTTTTGCCTATCTAGGAATAGGGGATATCTTTCCATTTTCTGAAAATATCCTCTTTAATTTCCTTTTACAGAGTACTGTAGCTTTTCGTTGTAGAGGTCTTACTTGGTTAGATTAATTCCTAAGTATTTAGGGGTTTTTTGGTGCTATTATGAGTGGCATTTTTCTGTAGATTCTTTCTCAGTGAAGTTATTATCAGTGTACAGGATGTTTAATGATTTTGGAGTGTTGATTTTTTTTTTTTTTTAGAGGTACTGGGGACCAAACTCAGGACCTTGAGCTTGCCAGGCAGGTGCTTACATTACTGAGTTATATTCCCAGCCTGACTGTTGATTTCTGTATCCTCCTGCTATATTACTGAATTTGGTTATTAATTCTAAGTGTCTTTTGGTAGATTTCGGGGATCTTTTCTGTAGAGGATAATGTCATCTGAGAATAATGATAATTTGACTTCTTCCTTTATTATACACATGCTTTTTCTTGCCTAGTTTGTCTTGTTAATGATTTAATGTTTAAATTGAGTACAAGTGCTAACACAAGACATCCTTGTCTTATTCCTGACTTTAGAGGGAAAGCTTTCAGTTTTTTCCCACTCAATACTGGTAATAGGTTTGTCATAAATGGCTCATCATATTCAGCTGAGTTCTCTTTATACCAATTTTCTTTATTTTTTAAATCATGAATGGGTAGTAGATTTTGTCAAAGGCCTTTTCTGATCTTTTGGGATGACCATGTAATTTTTGTCCATGTTTCTGCTTATACGATGAATTACATGTATTGGTTGCTGTATATTGAATCAGCCTTGCATGCTAGAGATGAAGCCTATTTGGTCATTATACACAAGCTTTTGGAGAATGTGTTGCATTATATTTGCTGGCACCTGGTTGAGGATTTTAGCATCCATATTCACTAAGGTGATCAGTCTATAGTTCTCTTCTGGTAGGATCTTTGTTTTTGAAATCAGGGTACCAGTAGATTCCAGAAATGGCTTTGGGAGTACTCCATTCTTTTCAATGTTATTAAAAAGTTTGAGGTGTATTGGTGTTAGATCTTCCCTGAAGTTTTTGCAGAATTTAGCAATGAACCCTTCTGAACCTTGGTTTTTCTCAGTTACTTATTACTGCTTCAATTTCATTGCCAGTTACTGGTCTTATCAGTGTTTTTAAATCTTTATTCAATTTGGTAAAAAAATCAGATCTTTTATGTTCAAGAGTATTTTATTAAATTGGGTGCAGTGTTGTTTAATACATGTGTGTATCTAGGAATCTATCCATTTCTTCTGAATTGAAATTTTTGGTGAACTGGTTAGTGCAGTGTGTTAGTAATTTTTTTTCTTTTAGGAATATCCACCGTGACTTCACCTTTTATATATGTAATTACATTTATTTGAGTCTTTGCTGTTTTTGGTTAGATTGGTAAGGTTTATGTATTTTGTGTGTATTCTTTTTGAGAACAAATTCTTAGATTGACAATTTTTTGGTATTTTTTGATCTGCATTTCATTGAGTTCTGCTCTGATCTTTATAATTTCCTTCTCTGTATTAGTTTTGAGTTTGGCTTATTCTTGGTTTCTAGGACTTGGAGGTGGATTATTATGTTGTTTGTTTGGGCTCACTCTGTTTCTGTAATGTGGGTATTCACAGCTACAAACTTCCTTCACAGGAGTGCTTTCATTTTGTCTCATATGGTCTAGTGTGTTGTACTGACTTTATCATTTAGTGGTAAAAAATGTCTCTTTTTTTGCTAGATTTCTTCTGTAACCCATTGTTTAGTTAAGTGTGTATTGTTTAGTTTCCATGCAATTGATTAATTTCTGTCTTTTCTTTTGCCATTGATATTTAACTTCATTGAGCTATTGTCTGATTATATGTATGGTAGAATTTAAATTCAGTAGTATTTGCTTAAGTCTGATGTTGGCTAGCATGTGGTCTATTTTGGAGAAACTTCCATATATTGCTGAAAAGTGTGTATTTTGTTGCTGGGACAGACACTGTCTAGATATTTATTAAGTTCATTTGGTTAATTCTGATATTTATTATAGATTATTTGGTTAATTCTGATATTTTATTAAAGATTTTTTGCCTACTTCATATAAGTGTGATAGGATACTGAAGTTATTCCACTGTAATTATATTCATGTTTATCAGATCTTTTATGTTTAAGAATATTTTCATTAAATTGGGTGCAATGTTGTTTAGTACATGTATGTTAATAATTGTTACTTCTTCCATTTGAATTATGCCTTTAACCAATATGTAGTGACTTTCTTTGCCTGTGTTGAGCAGTATTGGCTTGAACTCCAATTTGGCTGCATACAAGGTTTTTTGGGAGTGTTCCTGTTGTATGGGATATTTTTTATGTTTTTGTATAAGTCTGCTCTCTCATATTGGGTAGGGGCCCTGCTACTCTAGCAATAGATCTGCTGTCTCCCCTCCTATAGTTTTTTTTTTAAATCATAAGTCATATATCAAAGAATTTAGATATTTAGTTGTTGATTAACTCTTACGTAGCATAAAATTCTAAAAAATTTTCCTTCAACAATGAAAGTAACTCAACCTCTTTATGACCTGGGTTAGTAAAACGTGCACACAGCATTAGGAAAACATCTTCAAAACTAGTGCTGCTTCCATTGTATGCCTGCACATTTTATACCTGGCTTAGCTGTCATTACTTGGCATATGATTAGGTAGCACATTCATCTTTCTGTCCTAGACTTTGGTCATAATATTGGTTGTACGGATGGGACTTTTATAAGGGTTTGGGAAAGACACAATGAGGGAGTAAATGCTAAAACATGGAAGGGATTATAAAGGAGCAAGGTAAAATTGATAAGTGATATTTTATTCTACTTATTTCCTGAGAGTTCTGAGGCTATTTAGAAAATATAAAATAAATAAGATTTATAGTCATGTGGGAACTCTGACAACCTCAGTAACAATTCATACTTGCTGCTACCTCAGGACCTATGTCTTCATACTCTCTTCCCTGTCCAGATGCTCTCCTCAGTTTCACTTCTTCCATCTGTTGGTACTTTACTTTACCTCTTCTTTGATTGGGCTGGCTGAGAAATTCATTACATCACCGCCAATCCTCTATATCCTTCTTGTCTGTTATGTTTTGTGGCTCACATAATGTTTATGGGGTGTCTGTTTATCTCTTTAGTCTCAGAAAAATTGCTGAAGGATCTTTGACTGCTATAGTTAAATACCATCTCTGCCCAATATAAATACCTAATTACTTTCTATACTGTTACCTTATTTTGTTTACTCATTACATTTATTATCTAAAGAATGTTAATATCTATATTTTTCTTGTAGTGTTTATTATCTATTATTTTCCACTGAATTGTAAGCTGTGCAAAGATAGGGATTTCCTTTATTCCTGATTAAATCCACAGCTTATAGAATGGGCTTACGACCTAGCAGGTACTTGATAAATATTTGTGAATATTTCTTGTTAGAGAATAAATCTTTATCATGTCAGTAGAGTCTAAGAGAAAAATCTATGGTTTCTCAGGGTCTTCTAGGAGTTCATTTTGACCCAGGATCTTTTCTGTATATACTCTGAAAGTAAGGGACTTCACAATCCACTTTCTATAATGTATGGCATTTCCAAACAATCTGATTTTTCTGATCCTCTCAGACTTTCTGGAAACTAAACTTACATAATGTTTTGAAAGTGACATCTGTCTACATTTCACTTATCAAAATTATCAGTCTTCTATTTTGGCCACAGAGAGTTAAAGACAGGAATAATCTGAGGGAAGAAATATGCTAACCTCCTCAGCTACAGATTAGTTGAAGTCAAGCAAAAGTGATTAACCCCAACACAGGTAAAACAGGTAAAATTCAAAATTTATGAGAATTTAGAGGCCACTTGCCGACCACAACCCTGAGGGTTGCAGACCTGGGTTGCCATATTTTCTAGTTTTTAAAGAAAAAACAACTAGATTTTCCTAACACTTCCTGAATTTTAAATGTAGAATATATAATAAAATTTTAAAATTCCATTTGGTTTAAATAAAACTTGTTTGAGATTCCTAATTAGCTGTCAGATTCCCAACTATGAACTAAAGAGAAATAAGCAGATTTCTTACTGTGCGATTGTTCTGCTTCATAATTTAAGAGGATGTTGTCTTGGTTATTTTTCTCTTGTTGCTCAAATAAAATACCCAAAGCCCAAAATAAAGGAAGGTAAGATTTATTTAGCTTACAATTTGTGGAGGTTTCAGTCCATACTTGGCTGGCTCCAAGGCAGAGTGGCACATGGCAGAGGGCAGCACTTCATGGTGGTAGAATAGGAAAGCAACAAGAGCAAAAGGGGGAGTGGCAGAGAAGAGAAAGCCTCTTTCCCTCCCTTATATTGTAAGCAGGCTACCCCCAACCAGGGCGTGTGTAGCACTCACATAATCTGCATGCCCTCCTCTTGCACAGGCTCAGCATGAATAAATACAAAGTAAGCACCCTGGCTCCCTTCTAAGTCACATAGTTAACCTTCTAAATTTCTCAAATTGACAAAATGAACAAC
Source organism: Dinomys branickii (assembly GCA_004027595.1). Classification (NCBI taxonomy): domain Eukaryota; kingdom Metazoa; phylum Chordata; class Mammalia; order Rodentia; family Dinomyidae; genus Dinomys; species Dinomys branickii. The sequence goes on along the minus strand of PVLD010014311.1, from coordinate 5,527 downwards.
ATCCCAGAAGGGTAAAGGCATGTCCTTTGCATCCCAAGGTGCAGAACTGCTGAGTTACTTAGCCAAACCTCTAGACTCCCCAAGTTGACACCATGTATCGACCACAACAGGTGTGAAAGAATAGTATGACTTCATTTAGTTTTAATATGAGTATCTGAAACCTTGAACATTGTTTTTCAAAAGATCTGGGTTGTAGAACAAATTTTTAAAACTTCTATCAGCCATGCTTTTATACTTTTGAAATATAAATTATTAGGAAAGTGATTATATGATTAGATATCAAAGCAAATTTTCAAATGTCTGTAAAAATTTCTATAGGCACAATCAATTTCTGTAACACTCTTCTCAGAATAGTGTTGAGAAGTTGATAGTCCAGGAACACACTTTAATTAGTTGCCTGTAGGGGGGAGTTAATTCAAATATTCTTGGATATACTTTATAGTTTTTAGATACCCATCCTTCCTGGGTACAATAGACTAAAGGTCTGTATCCTCTCAGTTCACGTTAGACACTAATTCCAGCACATTAGAAGATGGAACCTTGTTGGATGGTTAGACTATGAAGGTGAAACCCTCAGGATTGGGATAACTGTCTGATAAACCAAATCCCAGAGTCCACTTCTATTGTGTGAGGTTCAGTTAGGGGACAAATATCTATGAACAGGGAGTGGGCCATCACTAGACATTAATGTTCTGGCGCCTTGATCTTGTGCTTCCCATCCTCCAGAACTGTATGGAATAACTTTCTGTTGTGTGTAAGCCATCCAGTTTATACCATCTATCTTCTATCTATCTATCTATCTATCTATCTATCTATCTATCTATCTATCACCTTTGGTGTTCCTGGGGATCAAACGCAAAGACTTCATCCTGAGCTGCTTCCCCAGTCCTTTTAAAATTTTTATTTGAAAAAGGGTTTTGTTATGTTATTAAGTTGCCCAGGACTGGCAACTTTGCTGTCTTTATGCCTCGGCTCCCAGAGTGCCGCTACATCTGGCTCAGCTTATATTTTTAGTAGTAGCCTGAGTTGAATAAACACCATGAATTATGAGGTCCTTAAAGACAGTCTCTGAAGTTTTTGATTTTATATTTTTGAGCCTGTTTCAATGCCTGGAACATGGTAGGTGCTCCCCAAGAAAGGTGAGAAATTTAATAAGGAAGTTGTGCATTTTATGGAATTAAAATATATCTCCAATTTTTCATACTTTTCTGTGAGAAAATCAAACACCACAAACATTCTGACATCTGCTCCCCAAACTCACATGGTTCTGGGTGCAAAACATTACTCGCAGGATCTCGTAGCCCATTTAACTTTGTGAAGAGCTAAAAAGCTTCTTTGGCCTATCACTTCTTTAAGACTGCAGTATTCCCAGGAAAGTTTCAAAGCCAGTTGATTTAAAGTGTAATAAATTTCTGTACTGTCTAAAAACAGGGAATATATATATATATATATATATATATATATATATATATATTTGGCGGTACTGGGGATCGAACTCAGGACCCTGCGCTTGCTAGGCAGGCGCTTATTCCACTGAGCTATATCCCCAGCCCGGGAATATACTTATAAACAGACTCCTTCCATAGTGACTTTTTCTGCTATACACTAAGTCAAACTGTAAATACATAATTCTTTGCTTAGATGATATGTATGTTATCATGAACCTTGTCTACCCAAATACTTCTTCAAAACTTGTATGTGTAAAAAGAAAACTCGTTTTGGGGGAAAAGAGAAAAAGTCTATTTCTCCCTATCCTGTGTTTCCTTGTTGCAGTTCTATCTTCATCTCATGCTTCCTGCATATTGTGCACATTCATCCTAATAGCCATATACTCAAATTCCTTTTCCAAGAGCAACTTCTCTCAACTCGCTTTGTCAGTTTTCTGGAATAAACTAGCCTTGGAAATGTTCTTAAGCTGAAGTTAAGCAAACGAAGGAAGGACGGGCAGGAATAATCTATTCCCTAGGTTTAGCTGCTTTCTTCTTTCTTGAATAATGAAATTTTATTTGCTCTGTAAACCCCCACAGCAGGGGTTGAAGCTCCCCGTGGGCTGCTTCTAAAAACGAACACTCAGGCTGAGCTGTTACTCTGCTGTGATAATGACGGGGATTATTAGAGCTATTCTCTCCAGTGATCAACACAGCCAGGAAGTGCCTTCCTGATTTTTTGAAATGTTGATAATTATAATCAATATGTTTCCTAATGGCCTTGTTAATACATTTTAAAATTAATATGAATAATATGAAACTTTCGTTTGGTTTATGCCTATGGGAAGGACGTAGCTATCTTTCATTCAGGTCATCTGAATGTTAATGGGCTGGAGTTCATATTCTCTACTAAAATGAACTGAGAATACCAGACATCAAAAAAACTGACTTGTACATTTATGTTTACCTTGATGGTTCTCTTCATGGCTTGATATAAGATTTTAATAATGGGCTTATCAGTAGAACAACCTGTAAAATTTATTGAGAAACCTGAAAGCAAAAGCCTTCTCTTCTTTGGAAGTCTGAAGATACCATTTCATGTTCTCTTAGTATTTTTCTGGTCAGGAAGGTGGTCCTTTTTGGAGGCAGAACATGGACATCTCTTAACCTGGGCAGGATGGGCTGGCTCCCTGCACACTACAGCCACAGCCTTGCTTTCTCTAATGGCCTGAAGCAGATCCGCTAGAAACCTCCCCTGTGATCTCAGCTACATTCTTCGTCCTCAGGTGATCCTAACAGAGCCCAGGTATGGGTCAGTGGCTAACCCGTCTCCTATCCAGTCATTTTTATAAATTCGCCTGGATGAGGCCTTGGGTACTGTTACATAGGCTCTCCTACCCCTAACATAGAATCTCAGTCTTCCATATAGCTCAAAATAAGAGTTGGATTTCTTTCCCAATGTCCTCTCCAGAACTATATTCCACCCTGATACTGTGGATAACTTTTGAAAGTTTCAAAGCCTGAAATTGGATTCTGGTCTATTTCTTCTTTTCTCTGCCAGAGTTCCAAAATATTTGGGAGATAAAAGAGACAGATGGCAAGAAAAACAATAGCTTTATTGCTGGTAAGACACGGCTTACATTTACTGCTCTGTCAGATTTCTTAAACTGTTTCTCAAAACTGTACTTCCATGGATGGCCCCGAGACTGCCGCGTTTCCCACCTGGACCTTATAAGCAACGTGGTGGGGAGCAGAGGGAGCAGGTGCTTTCTGCAAGACCTTCATCAGGAGTGGGAAACAAGGAGAGTCTGAGGCAGTTATGCCTGGCGCCTTTCTGAAACCAGGGAGAGGGGCGAGGAGTGCCTCGGCCAAGGTGCTCAGCAAAAGTCTGTTGTTAGTTTCTACTGCTGCTGTGGCGACTTGTCACAAACTTTGTGGTTTAAAACATTTTATTACCATATAGTTCAGCAATCTGGAAATGGGTCTTATTAGGCCGCAATCAAGCTATTGACGAGGCTGTGTGTCTTCTGAAAGCTCGAAGGTTTGCACGGGTTTGCCCTCCGCCCTTTCCAGACTGTGATTCCTGGTCACATGGCTCATATCCAGCAATGGCTTCACTCATCCCCTTCCATTGTCGTATTTCCTTTGCTCATTCTGACCCTCCTCGTTCTCTCTAAAGAGGACACTTACGAGTGCAGGTGTACCTGGATGGTCCGGGATGTGACTTTCCCATCTCACAATCATTAACTGAAGCACAAAGCTAGGTCCCTTTTTGCCTTATAATCAGAACAGACTCACAGGTTTCTGTCGTTAGGGTGAGGGCTTCTTTGGGGATGACATTTTCTTTTTTTCCCATAGATTGTCATCATGGAAACGGGGGAAACTGGGGGAAAAAGCTGCTCCTAACTTGTACTGGGGGGTGGTCTTGCCTTGTAGGACTTCGTCTTCTAGTGCTTTCCTTGCCTGTTCAGCTCCAGTGTATTGACACTGACATCTAGTTTCACTGAATCTGTACTTTAAATTGTGTACCCATTTTCTGTATGAAAACTGAGAATGACCTGCCCTGTGACCACTGAGACTAATAAAACAACACATCCCAAAGCTTAGGAGAGATACATGAATATTTTTCCTTTAAAAACAATTTTGAGAAACTGTTATTAATACTACTACTTTACAAATGAGAATCAACCATTTTTGTGTTGCTTTGATTTTGTCTTCATTGTTGTTTTGTCAGTTTTTAAATTTTTAAATGAAAAAATCAACTCAGAAAGGATAAACTACTTTCTCAAAAGGATAGCCGGAATTTTACTTTGCTCAGAAAATACAACATGGATATCCCTGATGTTTAAATCTAGTCTTTGATTTCAAGCCTAGGTATATTCTATTTTCCTTACTGCTTGTCTACATTTTATCAAAGTGGATCCCTGAGCTGAGTCCAACCATTATGAATGGGTCTTTTCCTTTTACTTGTTTATTATCATTCTTGGTTGGTTCTGTGTGGCTGAGAACCCATCATAACTTTTCTCAATGACATAGAACAGAAACAAATTCCAAAATGTCCTTGTATTTGGTCCTTATGCTTTAGCCTTTCATTTCTATTTCAGTACAGTGTAACAAAGAGCTTCTCCGAAGCAGCTGAGCGTATGACCATATACAATAAAGGCATGCCTTTCACAGAGGCTCAGGTCCGCCAAGCCCACAGCTGTCCCTGGGAAATTTGATGGCTCTTTCTTCCCAGGGAGTTAGCAACTCCAGCTCACATGATTTACAGAGGAGATCATAGCAGAATTTAGTGGGAAGAGCAAGAACAGTTTCTTACAAAGTTATAACTAATGAACAGAATCAGTTCAAGCATGTCTCTAGGATTGTAGTATAAATACCCAATTTTTTGGAACTCAACATAGTACCTGGAACAAAGAAGATGCTTAATAAATATTTGCTCAGTTAAGCCCCATTACTCAGCTGTGTCTAAATCGGTACTGATAACCATTCAGTGCCCTGAATACTAAAAGGATAGAATACAGAATCAGCTGGGCTGGCATGCGATTTTTGCTGTCAAATGTTTCAGCCTCATTGACATTGACATTTACCGAAAGGCTCCTATATGTTATGTATTGGAGAACCCAAACTGCCTACACATGGTTCTTTACCATAATCTGTCTTATGTGCATGAAAATCTCTTTTTAATTTTATCTTTAATAAAATGACAAGTTTTAGCATTAGTATATATAATCATTGCCACATAATACTAAACAAACTAGTGCATGTAGAGTAGGAATGACATGCTTCCCTTCACAGTTGATTAGAAAATAGTTATCAAAATTTTTAGATTGACAAGATTATATTGTGAGGAAAACTTACATTGCCCCAGTTCACATGGACCAGTGACATTGTCTTTATCTTGGATTTCTGAATTTCTCCAAGGAACAGAATGACAGAGAAGTCTAGCATTGATTTATGGTCAAAGGGTCCAATCTCCCGAAAAGCTCAAATGCTTGAGAAGACCTTTCTTTGAATTTTAATGCCTGATATTTGACATATTTTGTTCTGCTTTTTCAAACATGCACCACTTTTCAAATGTACTTTAATTAAATTTACAT